>MJUU01039223.1:4695-20733 GCA_002080025.1 Modiolus philippinarum
TGCCCTTTTTCCGTAAAATTTTCAAAATTTTAATTTATTTTATTTTTTATTTGAAAAACTATAACAGATAGAGGTCAACTTTAAATTGCAAATATGTTCAGCATATCAAGATCTAACCACCCTAAAATTTTGAAGAAAATCCAAAACCCCTTGAAGGAGTTATTGCCCTTTTTTCACCGAATTTTTTAATTTTTGTATTTTTTGTCTTTTATTTCCATAACTATAGAAGATGAAGGTTAAGTGTAAAATGTTGAAATGTTTGCCATGCTGTGGCAAATTCAAAACTGGTGTTGAAAATAGTTTGTTGACCTCCATTTTCAAAATGGCCAGCAAAACAGGGCGGGAAAATTCAACATTGTCTGATTTCAATGAAATTTGGTTTCCAAATAGATATTGATGTTGCGACTTCAAAACTGGTGTTGAAAATTGTTCGTTGCCTGCCATTTTCAAAATGGGCACCAAATAAGGCTGGGAAATTCAACATTGTCCGACCAATAAAATTTGGTTTCCAAATAGATATTGATGTTGTGACTTTATGGTGTTAAAAATTGTCGTTGACCTCCATTTACAAAATGATGTCTCGACTTCAAAACTGGTGTCAAAAGTGGTCCTTTGCAAGAATTTTTTTTGTCAAAAAAGTCCAACAAAGACATATAATAAAACATTATCAGACTTTAAATACAGTTCAAGATATTGGTTGTATTTGAGCTACCAAAGTTGGAGAGACTGAAGTTCAACTGTATAACTTACATTGTAAGCTTGATTGTAGCAAATAAAAACCAGGTGAGCGATACAGGCTCCTGGGAGCCTCTGGTTTTATTTTTAGTCCTATTTTGATGCAGTTTTTTTACAATGGATTCCTTATGAAAACTAATATAGCTCTGCACCATCAGATTTTTGATAACTTGTTTCTTTTCCAAGCTATGAGGGGCCCAAGGGTTCAAAAATTGCAAACATACGGATTATCTAAAATTTGTATTTTTTCATCTGATTTCAATGGGATTTTTTTCTTTAAATTCCTCTCATTGTAGGCTTTTAGTAGTATGTCAATGGATTTGGCATAGCTCTTACAGTTTCCGAGCTATTAGGGGTCAAAGAGGCCAAAATTGCAATTTTTAGAAATATGTGAAATCTTTATTTTACATCAGATTTTGATGGGATTTTTTCTTTGGATTCCTCTCATTGCAAGCTGTCAGAATTATGTCAACAGATTTGGTGTAACTCTTACCGTTTCTGAGATATAAGGAGTCAAAGGGGCCAATATTGCAATTTATAGAAATATATGAAATTTTTTTTTCATTAGATTTTGAATTCATTTTAGTTTACACTTGTACAAATTTCAGTGTTTAACATGCTGCGGTCGTATCATGCTGCGCTCAGCATAGCCCTTTATTTATTTTTAGTCCGATTTTGATGGAGTTTTTTTGCAATGAATTCCTTATGAAAAATAAACTAGTGCTGCACCACAATATTTTTGATAATTTGTTTCCTTTCCAAGCTATGAGGGGCCCAATGGGACCAAAATTGCAAACATACGGATTACCTAAAATTTTTTATTTTTCATCGGATTGCAGTGGGATTTTTTTCTTTAGATTCCTCTCATTGTAAGCTTTCAGAAGTATATGTCAACAGATTTGGTGCAACTCTTTCTGTTTCTGAGCTATAAGGGGTCAAAGGGACCAGAATTGCAATTTTTAGAAATATGTGAAATCTTTTATTTTAGATCAGATTTTAATGGGATTTTTTTCTTTGGATTCCTCTCAATGCAATCTTTCAGTAGTATGTCAACAGATTTGATGTATCTATTACCGCTTTCGGGCTATAAGGGGTCAAAGGGGCCAAAATTGCAATTATTACAAATATGTGAAATCTTTATTTTTCATCAGATTTTGATGGGATTTTATTCCTTGCGTTCCTCTCTTTGAAGCTATAAGTAGTATTCAATGGATTTGGTGTAGCTCATATAATTTCCGAGCTATAAGGGTCAGAGGGACCAAAATTGCAATTATAAGAAATATGCGAAATCCTTATTTTTCATCAGATTTTGATGGGATTTTTTCTTTGGATTATTCTCATTGTAAGATTTATTTTTACTATTTTTGGTCCAGCTTATTACTGTATCAAGCTTTTTTTGTGTCCATCTGCATGTAATTACTGTGTCAAGCTTTTTACTGTGTCAAAATTTGCTCTAAATTACACTTTTTCAAATTTCAGTGGTTGACATGGTGCGGTCGTATCATGCTGTGCTCTGCGTAGCCCTTTATTGACTTTAGGAGGCCTTGCATTATAAAGCTATTCCAAGCGAAAAAAATGGCTCAACAAATTGCTCCAACAAATTATTAAAAAATTTATAATTCTATCGAATGTAACTTAAATAATGTAGAAAAATTATTATTTCTTTAAATATTTCAACTAAAAAATCCATTTATTTGGTGAATGATGGTGATCATATATAAACTTTGGCTCAATTTTTATGCCTTGCCTACAAAGCAGAGGGATGTATAGTTTTCTGGTACGTTGTCCGTCCCTACGTCCATACGTAATGCTCGCGTTAAGGTTTAGGTTGAAGGTAGTTTACCTGGAAGGAGGTTTGGTATCTTGATGAAACTTTCTATGCAGATAGACTATGACATGTACTGTAACATTTTGGAAGGAAACGGATGCTATGACCTCTAAGGCATGGGTCATTGGCTCCGAATATAAGAAGTGAATATTTGATATACTACAGGTTAAGGTTTCGGTTGAAGGTAGTTTACCTTTTTCTTGATGAAACTTTGTATGCAGATTGACAGTGACATGAACTGCAACATTTTGGAAGGAAACGGATCATTGATTTTGAATATTAGGAGTGAATATTTGATAAACTACAGGTTAAGGTTTAGGTTGAAGGTAGTTTACCTTGAAGGAGGTTTAATATCTTGATGAAACTTTGTATAGTGATACAACATAACATGAATTGCAACATTTTGGTGCCAAGCAGATGCTGTGAGGTCATGGCTCATTGGATTTGAATTTTATGATTGAATTTTTGTATGACCGCAAAAAATTTCCAGTCGTATTGTGGTATAGCGAAGGCGGCATTTGTGGACCGCATAACTTTGGTTCTAGTTGACAGACCAGTTTCAAATTTTAGTATGAGGTGTCTTGGCAAAAGCTAAACCAGGATTTTAATTTCGGCTTCTTAGCCCCACCTGTTTTAGAAAAAGGGGCCAAAAAGGGGTAAAACTGGATATTTTTGTGTCTGTGGGCAGCATAACTATGTTTTTAGTGGACAGATCATTTTCAAATTTTAGTATGATTTTTCTTGTCTTAAGCTTAAGTTCTGATTTTATTTTCATTTTCCTGGCCTTGCCCATTTCAGAAAAAGGTGCCAAAAAGCGTTAAATTGGGAGTTTTCAAATATTTGACTGTAGAATCTTTGTTATTTATCTGATTTTGATGGGGTTTCTTTCAGTGTGCTCCTTAGGAAATTTTCAATCTGAGGTATGTTGAAGGATTTCACATGGCATATAACGTTTACGAGTTAAATGGGCCCAAAAGGGGCAAATTTCAAAAATTTTACTTTCTATTGTGTCGCCTGCTGTAAGCAGAGTCGACACATAGGGATTACTATCTGTCGTCTTACGTCGTCTTCCTGCGTCGTTCGTCAGTTTTTGAATCCGCAACTCCTTCAAAACTACTTGTCCGATTCCAACCAAACTTTCAGGATATGTTGTTCAGTTGGTGTAGTTGTGCACCTGATACTTAGAATTTTGATTTTACAGATTTTAGAGGTTCACAGAGCCAAAATTGCTCATTTGTGAGTGTTGCTTTTTGAATCCGCAACTCCTTCAAAACTACTTGTCCAATTCCAACTAAAATTTCAGGATATGTTGTTCACTTGGTGTAGATGTGCACCTGATACTTAGAATTTTGATTTTACAGATCTTTGAGGTTCATGGAGTCAAAATTGCTCATTTGTTAGTCTTGTCAGTTTTTGAATCTGCAACTCCTTCAAAACTGCTAGTCAGTTTCCAACCAAACTCTCAGGATATGTTGTTTACCTGGTTTAGTTGTGCCTCTGATACTTAGAATTTAGTTTTTACAGATTAAGAGGTTCACAGAGCCAAAATTGCTAATTTTTAATTTGGTTTGTTAATCTTCGACTCCTTCACAAATGTGTGTGAGATTCCAACCAAACTATCAGCATATGTTGTTTATCTTGTCTTGTTATGCACATTATACTTTAAATTTTGTTTTTACAGATTAAGAGGTTTGCCAAGCCAACATATCTCATTTGTTATTTCAGTCTTTAGTCTGCAAGTCCCCAAAACTTTATTCATATTCTAAACAAATGCAGAATATGTTTTTCTCCTAGTCTAGCATGTCTAGCCATGCACATAATACTTAAAAATTTAAGTTTACAGATTTCAGAGGTTCACTGGACCAAAAATGGCTCTTCTGTAGTGCAGGCAACACAAAGTGTTCCATGGAACACCCATCAATTTTTTAGTAGGATTTTGATGCAGTATTTTACAATGGATTCCTATGAAAAAAAAAATGATAAGTTGCTGTAACATCAGATTTTTGATAACTTGTTTCCTTGCTGAACTATGGGGGCCAACCGGGCCAAAATTGCAAACGTGCAAATAATGTTAAATTATTATTTTTCATCAGATTTAGATGGGATTTTTTACTTTGGATTTCAGTCCTCTTGTTGTAAGCTTTCGGGTTATGTCAACTGATTTGTTGTAGCTCTTTTCGTTTCCAAGCTATTAGGGGGTCACAGGGGCAAAATTGTATTTTTTTAAATATGTGCCATTATGTGAAACCTTTATTTTTCATCAGATTTTGATGAGATTTTTTCGTTTACTTTCTCTTGATGTAAGCTTTTAGTTAGTGGTCAGCAGATTTTGCATAGCTGTTACTATTTTTAAACCACAAGTGGTCAAAAGGGTCGATTTTTAGTCCCCTACCGGCGATAGCCGAAGGGGACTTTAGATTTGCACTCCGTCTGTCTGTGTCTGTCTGTCAGTCCCTCATCAGTTTTCAGCACTTTTTTTCTATACCATTGCAGGTATTTATCTGATATTTTGTATGTGAGTCTACCTCAATGAGTTACAGATCAAGTATACAGTAATGTATATATTGTACATGTTGTAGAAGCTGGCAACATGGTAATTTATATTTCCTTCAAGTACAACTAGATTCAAAATAAATATCTGATAAATACACGGAAATGTTCTATTTAAATTCGTTTTTTTCATTACAACATCAAAAAAATAATTTTATAATCTTTTACGAGTTCCATCCAGTTGTCAGTGTAAGTTCAAAATATATACAAAATTCTGCATCCAACTGTGGTGAAAAGCACATTCCAGGCGCGGATCCAGGCAATAAGAAAAGAAGAGGTTCCAATAGGAAATGGAAGGAAATTTCGCCGAGCAGAGCGAGACGCGAACATTTTTTGGGGGTATTTTTTAACAAAACATCAGGATATTCATATAAAAAACCATGATTGTCCAGAAAAGGGGGGATTCCAACACCCGGAACCCCCCCGGATCCGCCAATGCAGTCATAGATAACGGGCTTTACCAGCTGTGTTGAGTTGATCTATTTCTTCAAGAATATATGCATTTGGTAGAAAGAAAATTAAATGAAATATCCGGCTTGTACACTTTTTTTCATGAATTCATATTTTTTCTGTACCACTTAGATGCTTATTAAAAAAAGGCTTTTGACAAAGCAAAACCTTGAAATATCATTAACAGGGGTAATAACACGAGATCCCAAGCTCTCTGAGAGCCCGGAACCCATGTATGTACAGCCCAGATTCCTATGAGCCTAGTGTTGGAGCCCGGATCCCTTGTTTTAGAGCTCGGGTCCTTGTGGTAGAGCACAGAGCCCTAGTGATCCAGCCCGGAACCCAGTGGAGTAGCCCAGATCCCCACGTTCAAAAACGGTTTGAGCCTAGGAGTCAAGAGTCCATGTTATTCCCTTGAAGTTTTTGGCAATTCTCTTGTTAAACAAGAATTTCAGGAGATCGTGACCTAAGCAAAGAAATAAAAGGACTTCGGAATAGTTTAAATTGGACTTGAACTTTATATTCCTAGCTGTGTTACTGTTTAGGAAAAATTAACATTAAGACATAATAAAAAAAATATCTAGATCCTCATCCCCTCTAACCCCGATTTTTTGACATGCCTGAACAAATTCTATTTTGATTTTTTGCCAAATTTTGGTACATTTCTTATAAAATTAAAGCATTTTTTACAAATTAAATGATAAAAATATAAAATGAAAGTCGCCCACCCGCCCAAAATTTTGAGAATCTAGGAATTATCTTATTATGGCCTTATCTTAGAGTTTTATGTATGATCTGTATTAATGACGCGTAAATTGCCGAACTGGTAAGAATTGCTGAATGTAACCGAATGAAAAGAAGCGAAATGTTATGAAAACGTTGACAATTACGAGGTCTTATTTTACAGTTTTTGACTTATTTTAAAATTCACTAAATTAGAATTACAGGTACATGGATATGAAACTGTCATTTATTTGTCAAGTCGTGACAATGTACCTTGAATATGACATTTTTAATAATTTGTTTTACCAAACATACTAAAGAAACAAATCTCTACTTATTTCATTCAATTTGAAAAAAAAGGTCACTAGTGAAAGGCTACGTTCTCCTTTGACCCCCGCTGGATTCGCCACTGTTTAAAATTTTTTGATGAATTCTTTTCATTTGTTTCCATTGTAAAAGTCTTTTTATGATGGAACTTTATCAATAAGTAATACAATAGACGTTTCAAATTCGTACTGCTCATGAATAGTCATTTTGTCAATTTTCTTCCTTTATTTTTTTTTGGGGGGGGGGATACAGATTCTAATAATATCAAAATTAAACATCTTGTTTCTTTTCTTTTTTTAATTTTTTTTTATTTATTTCCAATAAGAAAAGTGACTCGATTAAACAAATATGACAAAAAAATATTCTCTTCTTTCCCCTGCAATTTCCTCCTGCAAGTATTAGCCTGGGGTTAAAAATATTAAAATGTGTTTTGACAGAAAGCATTTCATTATACAGATAAAACTTACATTTTTCTCTCTTCTTCGTTCTTCTTTGATAAGGTTTAGAGGTTCAACACTATTCACCGACATTTTTTTACTGAATTTAATGCCCTTTCGAATCACTTTCAAAAATGCATATACCACAATTGAAGTTTATCTGAGTATTAGATATGGATTAAAATCAGACTTTAGAACAACTTCATCCATATAATTCATCTTTTACACTGAGTGAACTTTTGTTCATAAAGACATATATAGTACGAAGATAACAATGCAGTAATTAGGTAGGCGATAATCTTTTTAATCTCTTGATTACATAAATGTCTCGGCAATGGTTTAAGTAAGAGAAACAATGGCCAAGTGTGAATTCTTTATAAACAATCCACTCGCCTCCGGCTCCTGGATTCTTTTTCATGAATTCACACTTGGCCATTGTATCTCCTTTACAGATTGTTTGGAGTAGGGCAAATGCTGACCTTGCGTTACTTAGTCTGGATTTGATGTCTTTGCCAGTACCTTTATCTTTGCTGAGTATGCTGCCAAGGTAGGTGAAGTCTTCTACTTCTTCAATTGCCTACCCATTTAATATGACAGTTTCTGATGGAGCATTTACTGTCATAACCTTGGTTTTCTTTATACTGATGTTGAGTCCAGTTTGTTCGGCCATACTATGTAGTTTGCACTCCGTCCGTCTGTCTGTGTCTGTCTGTCAGTCCAGCATCAGTTTTCAGCACTTTTTTTCTAAACCATTGCAGGTTTTTATCTGATATTTAGTATGTGAGTCAACCTTAATGAGTTACAGATCAAGTTAAAGTTTGGTTCTGGTCCACTGATTTTTGACGGAGTTATGGGCCTTTGACTTAGAAAATTTCAGTAAAATTTCTGTTTTCCGCACTTTTTTTCTAAACATTGCAGGTATTGATTACATATTTTGCATGTAAGTCTACCTTAATGTGTTACAGATCAAGTTTAAGTTTGGTTTTGCTCTACTGATTTTTGACGGAGTTATGTGCATTGGAATTAGAAATGGTAGTAAATTGTCAGTTTTCCGCACTTTTTTATACGACTGCAAAAATTTTTGCGGTCGTGTTATGGTATGGCGCAGTCGTCGGTTTCTGTGGCCAGCATAACTTTGTTTCTAATGGACAGATCATCTTCAAATTTCAGTATGAGGTTTCTTGGTATCAGGTTAATCCCGGGTTTTAATTTCAGGCCTGTGGCTCCACCCATTTTAGAAAAAGGGACCAAAAAGGGGTAAAATTGAGTATTTTTGTGTCTGTGGACAGCATAACTTTGGCTCCAGTGAACAGATCATTTTCAAATTTTAGTATGATGTTTCTTGGCACATGCTGAAGCCGGGGTCATAATTTTATGTTCCTTGTCCCAACCGTTTTAGAAAAAGGGGCCTAAAGGGGTTATTTTAATTTGGTGTTTTCACATATTTGACTGTAGAATCTTTATTATACCCCCCGCAAACAAAGTTTGGGGGGGGGTATATAGGAATCACCCTGTCTGTCTGTCTGTCTGTCTGTCTGTCCGTCTGTCCATCTGTCCGTCCGTCTGTCCACACTTCTCGTAAGCGCAACTCCTCCTAAACCACATGAAGGATTTTGATGAAACTTTACACAAAGGAAGGACACTATATGGAGATGTGCATGAAGGAATATAATTATTGTACGAAACCAGGAAGGGGAGATAATTCAACTTTGACTTTTCGTTGATTCCTATTTATGGGTTACCTCGTAAGCGCAACTCCTCTTAAACCACTTGAAGGAATTTGATGAAACTTGACACAAAGGAAGGACACTATATGGAGATTGTGCATGAAGGAATATAATTATTGTCTGAAACCAGGAAGGAGAGATAATCCGACTGACTTTCCATTGATTCCCTTTTTATGGGTTACCTCGTAAGCACAACTCCTCTTAAACCACTTTAAGGATTTTGATGAAACTTTACACAAAGGAAGGACACTATATGGAGATATGCATGAAGGAATATAATTATTGTCCAAAACCAGGAAGGGGAGATAATTGGACTTTTGACTTTTCATTGATTCTCCAAGTATGGGTTACCTCGTAAGCACAACTCCTCTTAAACCACTTGAAGGAATTTAATGAAACTTTACACAAAGTAAGAACACTATATGGAGATGTGCATGAAGGAATAAAATTATTGTCAGAAACCAGGAAGGGGAGATAATTCGACTTTGAGTTTTCATCGATTCCCTATGTATGGATTACTTCGTATGCACAACTCCTCTTAATCCACTTGAAGGATTTTGATGAAACTTTAGACAAAGGAAGAACACTATATGTAGATGTGTAAAATGTCAAATAGGCTGAAAAAAAAGGTGAATTTTATATTTGTCTGATTAAGACAGAGTATTTTCATTGGAACCCTTGGGAACAGTTTTTTCTTGAAGATTATATCATTGTATCCATACTTGTATTGTGTCCATACTTATATTGTGTCCACACTTTTACTGTGTCCACACCTGTATTGTTTCCACACCTGTATTGTGTCCACACCAACTTAATTTTGCACTTACCATATCGATTCAGGGTTCAATGAGCGGGGGGTATCTTTGGCTGCCATTCGGCGACAGCTCTTGTTATTTTCGGATTTTGATGGGGTTTCTTGTAGTGTACTCCTTAGAAAATTTCCAATCTGGGGTATGCCAACGGTTTTCACGTGGCATGTACCGTTCACGAGATAAATGGGCCAAAAAAAGGGCGAATTTCAAAAATTCAATTTTTGATTTTTAGTTCGATTTTGATTGATTTTTTTTGCAATGGATTCCTTATGAAAAATTAACTAGCGCTGCACCACCAGATTTTTGATAACTTATTTCCTTTCCAGCTATAAGGGGCCCAACGGGACCAAAATTGCAAACATACGGATGACCTAAATTTTTTTATTTTTCATCTGATTTCAATGGGATTTTTTTCTTTAGATTCCTCTCATTGTAAGCTTTTAGTAGTATGGCAACAAATATGGCATAGCTCTTTCCGTTTCTGAGCTATAAGGGGTCAAAGGGGCCTGAATTGCAATTTTTAGAAATATGTGAAATCTTTCATTTTAGATCAGATTTTGATTGGATTTTTTTCTTTGGATTCCTCTCAATGCAATCTTTCAGTATATGTCAACAGATTTGACATAGCTCTTGCTGTTTTGGGCTATAAGGGGTCAGAAGGGCCAAAATTGCACTTATTAGAAATATGTGAAATCTTTATTTTTCATCACTCAGATTTTGATGGGATTTTTTCCTTGCATTCCTCTCATTGTAAGCTATAAGTAATATTCAACGCATTTGGCATAGCTCTTATTGTTTATGAGCTATAAGGGGACAGAGGGGCCAAAATTGCATTATAAGAAATATGTGAAATCATTATTTTTCATCAGATTTTGATGGTATTTTTTCTTTGGATTATTTTCACTATTTTTGGTCCAGCTAATTACTTATCAAGCTTTTTAGTGTCCATGTACTGTGTCAAGATTTTTACTGTGTCCACATTTGCTTTAAATTACACTTGTTCAAATTTCAGTGGTGGACATGCTGCAGTCATATCATGCTGCGCTCTGTGTAGCCCTTTATTCTAACACGTTGCAGGTATTGATCTTTTATTTTGTATTTGAGTCTACCTTAATGTGTTACAGATCAAGTTTAAGTTTGGTGCCTGTCCACTGATTTTTGATGGAGTTATGGGCCTTGGACTTTTGAAAAAATATTTTACCATTCTTGTTAGTGTAATAAAGCCTTGTTCTACCGGTAGGGGACTTGGTATTGCCTTGCAATAGTGTCCACACTTGTTTTTCCTACTTTGTGTCCAGCTAATTACTGTGTCAAGTTCCTTTTGTGTCCATCTAATTACTGTGTCAAGCTCCTTTTTATGTCCATCTAATTATTGTGTCAAGCTCTTCACTGTGTCCAAATTCACTTAAAACTACACTTGCTCAAATTTCAGTTGTCAACATGCTGCGGTTGTATCATGTTGCGCTCGGCGTAGCTCTTTATTTATTAATGCTAATTGTTTTAATTTTTGAAATTCTTCAAAACATCTCTTTTTGGTCCAATATGTTTAAACAGCCATTTTTGTGTCACCTGCTGCAAGCAGAGTCGACACTTAGCCTAGAGAATACTATCCGTTGTCTTATGTTGTCGTCCTGCGTCGTCTGTCGGTTTTTGAATCTGTAACTCCTTCAAAACTCCTTGTCCGATTCCAGCCAAACTTTCAGGATATGTTGTTCACTTGGTGTAGTTGTGCACCTGATACTTTGAATTTTGTCTCACTGATTTTAGAGGTTCATGAAGCCAAAATTGCATATTTGTGAGTCTGTTAGTTTTTGTATCCGCAACTCCTTCAAAACTTACAGTCCAATTCCAACCAAACTTTCAGGATATATTGTTCACCTGGTGTCGATGTGCATCTGATACTTAGAACTTTGATTTTACAGATTTTAGAGGTTCACCTTGCCAACTTGAATTGCTCATTGAGTCTGTCAGTTTTTGAATCCGTAACTCCTTCAAAAGTGCCAGTCCAATTCCAACCAGACTTTCAGGATATGTTGTTCACTTGGTGTAGATGTGCACCTGATACTTAGAACTTTAATTTTACAGATTTTAGAGGTTCACAGAGCCAAAATGCTCATTTGTGAGTCTGTCGCTTTTTGAATCCGCAACTCCTTCAAAACTGCTAGTCCAATTCCAACCAAACTTTCAGGATATGTTTTTCACCTGGTGTAGATGCCCACCTGTCAGATACTTAGAATTTTTATTTACATATTTTAGAGCTTCACGGAGCCAAATTTGCTCATTTGTTATTCTGGTCAGTTAATCCTCAACTCCATCATAGCTATAAGTCATATTCCAACCAAACTTGCAGGGTATGTTGTTCACCTAATCTTGTTGTGCATCTGATATGTAATATTTTGATTTTACAGATTTTAGAGGTTCACTGAGCCAAAATAGCTCTTCTGTTAATTTAGTTTGTTAATGTGGTACTCTTTCAAAACTATAAGTCTTATTCCAACCAACCTTTCAGAATTTTTTGATCACTTGATTTAATTTTGCACCTGATACTTAAAATTTCAATTTTACAGATTTTAGAGGTACACTTGGCTAAAAATGGCTCTCCTGTAGTGCAGGTGACACAAGTGTTCCATGGAACACTCATTAATTTAAAAAAAAAAGAATTGCAAAAATCTTGGATTCCAATTTTGGTAAATGTTCTGAAACTCACTTTGACCATTAATTTTGGGAATTTTACCTAGCAACCATACTTTTTAGTCGAGTTGCAACAAAGTTGAACTCGGCTATTGGTTTGGTGTTGCAGGAGGGCGGGCGGGCGGGCATCAAACATTGGTTTCCGGATGATAACTCAAAAAGTTTACATCCAATTGTAATGAAACTTGGATATATTTTTGGGTACCAGGAGGGGAGGAATCTAAATGATTTTGGAGAAAGTAGGCCAAAGTTCAAGGTCACACTGACCGAAAATAGACTGAAAATTTGGCAAAAATTTGGTTTCCGGATGATAACTCAAAAAGTTTACATCCAATTGTAATGAAACTAGGATATATTGTTGGGTACTAGGAGGGGAGGAACCCCATCGATTTTGGAGGAAGTAGGACAAAGGTCAATGTCACGGTGACCAAAAATAGACTGAAAATTTGAGAAAAATTTGGTTTCCGGATAATAACTCAAAAAGTTTACATCCTATTGAAATGAATCTTGGATATATTGTTTAGTGCTAGGAAGGGAGGAACCCTATTGATTTTGGAGGAAGTAGGTCAAAGGTCAAGGTCATGGTGACCAAAAATGGACTAAAAATTTCAGGAAAATTTGGTTTCGGGATGATAACTCAAAAAGTTAACGTCTAATTGAAATGAAACTTGGATATGTTGTTGAATACCAGGAAGGAAGGAGGAAGGGAGGAACCCTATTGATTTTGGAGGAAGTAGGTCAAAGGTCAAGGTCCAGGTGACCAAAAATAGACTGAAAATTTGAGAAAAATTTGGTTTCCGGATAATAACTCAAAAAGTTTACATCCTATTGAAATGAAACTTGGATATATTGTTGGATAGTAAGAGGGGAGGAACCCTAATGATTTTGGAGGTAGTAGGTCAAAGGTCAAGGTCACGGTGACCAAAAATAGACTGAAAATTTGAGAAAAATTTGGTTTCAGGATTACTCAAAAAGTTTACATCCTATTGAAATGAAACTTGGATATATTGTCTAGTGCTAAGAGGGGAGGAACCCTATAGATTTTGGAGGAAGTAGGTCAAAGGTCAAGGTCACGGTTACCAAAAAAAGACTAAAAATTTCAGGAAAATTTGGGTTCCGGATGATAACTCAAAAAGTTTACATCTAATTGAAATGAAACTTGGATATGTTGTTGGATACCAGGAAGGGAGGAACCCTATTGATTTTGGAGGAAGTAGGTCAAAGGTCAAGGTCCAGGTGACAAAAAATAGACTGAAAATTTGAGAAAAAATTGTTTTCCGGATAACTCAAAAAGTTTACATCCTATTGAAATAAACTTGGATATATTGTTTAGTACTAGGAGGGGAGGAACCCTATTGATTTTGGAGGAAGTAGGTCAAAGGTCAAGGTCAGTGAAGGTCACAGTGACTGAAAACAGATTTATATATTGAAATGTCGAGACATGAAACTAGAAAAAAGACCTTCTTGAATTCTGAGAATTTTGGATATTAGGTAGGAAAGAAAATAAATAGACAATTTTAGAAATATTCGGGTCTTCACATTAAATTGGTCACATAATATTTGAAGTTGCAACTTGGCTTGTGCACCCTGGTGCCATTTAGATTTTTTTAATTTCTTTAAGTAAAAACACTAAATTCCAATAAATGAATTGCAAAATTTTTTATTCCAATTTTGGTAAATTCCTGAAACTCTCGAAGACCTCTTGATTTTGGAAATTTTACCTAGCAACAATGTTAATTCAATACTTTTCAGTTAAAGTAGTCATTTTCCAAACATTGATTGATTCCAATATTGATAAATTTCCTGGAACTCTCTAAGAATGTTTAATTTTTATACGACCGCAAAAATTTTGCAGTCATATTATGGTATGGAGCAGGCGTCGGCGTCTGTGGACAGCATAACTTTGGTTCTAGTGGACGGATTGTGATCAAATTTTAGTATGATGTTTGTTGGCACATGCTTAAGCCAGGGTTTTATTTCGTGTTCCTTGCCCCACCCGTTTTAGAAAAAGGGGCCAAAAAGGGTAAAATTGGGTATTTTTGTGTCTGTGGACACCATAATTTTTGTTCTAGTATTAGGAACATTTTCAAATTTAAGGATGATGTTTCTTGGCACATGCTTAAGCCGGGTTTTAATTTCTCGTTCTGTGCCCCACCCGTTTTTGAAAAAGAGGCAAAAAGGGGCCCAAAAAGGGTTAAATTAGATATTTTCGTGTCTGTGGACAGCATAACTTTGGTTCTAGTAGAAAGATTGTTTTCAAATTTCAGTATGATGTTTCTTGGCACATTCTTGAGAAACGTTTTTTTCCTTTCGTTTGTGGCCCCACCCATTTCAGAATTAGGGGCCAAAAAAGGTTAAATTGTGTTTTCACATAGTTGACTGTAGAATGTTTAGTATTTATCAGATTTTAATGGCATTTCTTTCAATGTACTCCTTAGAAAATTTCCAATCTGTAGTATGCCAATGGATTTCATGTGGCATATACCGTTCACGAGATAAATAGGGCCCAAAAGGGGCAAATTTCAAAAATTTAATTTTTTTAATTTCTAGTAAGATTTTGATGCAGTTTTTGCAAATTAACATAGCCTTGCACCATCAGATTTTGTATCACTTGTATCCTATCCAAGCTATGAGGGGCCCAAACGGGACCGAAATTGCAAACATGCGGATTACTAAAAATTTTTTTTTTCATCTGATTTCAATGGGATTTTTTTCTTTAGATTCCTCTCATTGTAGGCTTTCAGTAATGTGTCAACAGATTTGGCACAGCTCTTACTGTTTACTGTTTCTGAGCTACAAGGGGTCAAAGGGGCCAAAATTGCAATTTTTAGAAATATGTGGAAACTTTATTTTACATCAGATTTTGATTGGATTTTTTTCTTTGGATTCCTCTCATCGCAAGCTTTCAAAAGGATGCCAACAGATTTGAAGTAGCACTTAAAGTTTTCGAGCTATAAGGGGTCTAAGAGGCCACAATTGCAATTATCAGAAATTTGTGAAATCTTTATTTTTCATCATATTTTGATGGGATTTTTTTCTTTGGATTATTCTCATTGTAAGCTTTCAGTAATGAGCTTTCAGTAGTATGCAATAGATTTTGCTTTGCTCTTGCAGTTTTCAGGCTATAAGGGGTCAAAGGGGCCAAATTGCAATATTTCAAAATATGTGAAATCTTTATTTTTCATTGTATTTCAATCCGAGTTTTCAGCTCACCTGGCTATGCCAGGGTGAGCTTTTGCCATCACTTGGTGTCCGTCGCCTGTTCGTCCGTCAGTCGTAAACTTTTTTTCAAAAATCTTCTCTGAAACCACTGGGCCAATTTAATCCAAACTTGGCCTGGGTCATCACCAGGGTATGTAGTTTAAAAAATGTGTTCGGTTAAAAAGAACATGGCCGCTGTTACTAAAAATAGAACATAGGGGTAAATTGCTGTTTTTGGCAAATAACTCAAAAACTGTTGCAGATATAAAAAATCTGACAGATGTAAAATTGTTCAGAATGCTGAGATCTGTCTGCCCTGCAATTTTGAAGAAAATCGGAAAACCTGTCTCAGAGTTACAGCCCTTTTTCCGTAAAATTTTCAAAATGTATACATTTTTAGCTCACCTGGCTATGCCAGGGTGAGCTTTTGCGATCACTTTGCGTCTGTCGTCCGTCCGTCATCCGTCGTCCGTCCGTAAACTTTTCATTCAAAGATCTTCTCCTCTGAAACCACTGGGCCAATTGAAACCAAACTTGGCCACAATAGTCCTTGGGTG
>MJUU01039223.1:41339-52118 GCA_002080025.1 Modiolus philippinarum
CCTCTGAAACTACATAGCCAATTGAAACCAAACTTGGCAACCATAGTCCTTAGGTGGTCCCCTGCAAAAAACTTGTTTTTCAGATCCGCGCTGTATCCACTACATGGCCAATTGAAACCAAACTTGACCATAATAGTCCTTAGATGGTCCCCTTCAAAAAAGTTGTTTTTCAGATCTGAGGTATATCCAAAATGGCCGCCAGCGGGGATCATAGTTTAACATTGGACCCTATGGGAAAATACTTTCAAAGATCTTCTCCTCTGAATCTACTGGGCCAGTTAAAACCAAACTTGGCCACAATAGTCCCCCTGCAAAAAAGTTGTTTTTCAGATCCAAGCTAAATCCAAGATGGCCGCCAGCGGGGCTGCCAGTGGGGATCATAGTTTTAACATTAGACCCTATGGGAAAACACTTTCAAAGATCTTCTCATCTGAAAGTACATGGCCAATTGAAACCAAACTTGGCCACAATAGTCCCCAGATGGTCCCCTGCAAAAAGTTGTTTTTCAGATCTGCGCTATATCCAAGATGACTGCCAGCAGGGATCATAGTTTTAACATTAGAACTGCACCCCCATCCAAAATAGCTGCCAGTATGGAATATAGTTTAACTTAAGATAATATAACATCAATGTCTATTAACGAATTTGAAAATGATGCCCTTAAAACATTGGGATTATTTTAACTGCATAAATCAGCCGTGGCCCAGGTGAGTGATACAGGCTCTTGAGAGCCTCTTGTTATTAAGGTTTTTTGTCCTCTCTATGTCAGCCTTGGACCAGGTGAGCTACATGCTCTTGATAGCGTCTAGTTACGGGTTTGTTTCAGTGTGAAAGTTGAGAAAATTTCCTATCTGTGATATGCGAACAAATTTCATGTCACATGCACCTTTCATGATATAAATCGGGCCCAAAAGGGGCAAATCTCAAAAATTTTAAACTTTTATTTTTAGTTCCACTGTGTTCCAGTTTTAAAACTGGATTCCATATGAAAAATTAACATTTAGCTTAACCATCATATTTTTGTAACATGTCCCAATTCGGGGCTGTGATGTTCCAAACAGGGCCAAAATTGTGAATGTACATATTACCTAAAGGTTTTATTTTTCTTTGGATTTCGATAGGATTTTTTTGCCTGAATTCTTTCAACAACTAAAATGTAAGTGATGGGGTTCTAGGTAGGCTTTGCCCACAGCTCTAGTTTAGCAGAAAATTTCTGTAATTAAGTACATGTATAAGATGAATACATTTAATATCACTCCTATATTTTCATTTGTAAATTTTACAGGAAAGAGATAAGTTAAAGAGAAGGAAGACGTTGTTAGAACAAACATTGTGTTCACTGGAGAGGGAGAAAGAAACTTTGCTGGAAACTTTGAGGACAAATTATAACAATTTCCATGGCAACGACAAACTCAGTGAGAGAACAAATGGAGCAAATAATGCCAAAACTTCATCTGTGATATCAAATCTGTGCCTTGACCAGGGGTCTACACCGCATATTTGTTGTGAGTGTGAAAAATATCTTCCCAAAAATCAAAATAGGTGTGATCATACAAAATCAAATGAAATCAAACCTGAAAAAACAAGTCCTCAGGTATCAGATCAACAACAGGCTGATGACAGAATTACCTTTCTTAGTTATTACATGAAAATGAGTCCAAACACTAATAATTGCTCAAATGAAACAGAAGAAATGTTTGCAAAAAATGAAAGCAATGAATTTCATTCTGATTTTAAAGAAGAATACAGCGATTCCGACAGTAGTGACGGGTATCTAGTGATTTATGAAAGTGAAACCGATTCAAGTGATATGTATAACAATAGTCAGTCTTCATAGCATTGTGTAAAATGGAAGAATAAAAAATATTCAGTATTGATGTCAGAATCTTGATCAGGGCTTTACAAATAAGTAATTACAATATTTTGTAAACATGTACAGTAAGACTTTAACTAACATAGTTTAGGCCATTATACAAAAATTCCTTGTTTCTCATCCCCTTTTTAGCTCACCTGGCCAAAGGCCATGTGAGCTTTTGCCATCACTCGGCGTCCGTCGTCCGTCCGTCCGTCGTCTGTCTGTCCATTAACTTTTATTCAAAGATCTTCTCCTCTGAAACTACTGAGCCAATACTAACCAAACTTGGCCTGAATCATCACCAGGGTATGCTCTTTCAAGTTTATGATTTTTATGTCCGTAGACCAAACAACATGGCCGCTGTTACTAAAAATAGAACATAGGGGTAAATTGCTGTTTTTTGCAAATTACTCCTAAACCATTACATATATCAAAATTCTGACAGGTGTAAAAATGATCAGCATGATGATTTCTACCTGCCCTGCAATTTTGGAGAATATCCGTTTACCCGTCTTGGAGTTGTTGCCCATTTTCCGTAAAATTTTCAGTTTTTTGTTACTTCTGGTCTTATATATTGAAATTGAAAGAAGCTAGAAGTGAAGTTTGTTAACAAAAATGGTCAGCATAGTAAGATCTACATGTCCTGCAATTTTGAAGAAAATCTGACTACCCGCATAGGAGTTATTGCCGCTTTTTCTTTGAATGTTCACAATTTTTGAACGTTTTTACTTTTATTTCAAAAACTGTTTGAGATAAAGGTTAAATGTTAATTGCAAAAGTGTTGAGGTTTTCCAGAACTACAATTTCTACATATGTCCAGCAGGTTCACATCTCATCCAAGATGGCCAGCAGCGGGGAAGATAGTTTAACATAGGACCCTATGGGAAATGCATTCAAAGATCTTCTCCTCTGAAACCACTGAGCCAATGGGGACCAAATTTTGTCACAATAGTCCTTGGGTGGTCCCCTTTAAAGTTTGTGATTTTTGAGATTGTACCTCATCCAAGATGGCTGCCAGCGTGGAGCACAGTTTAACATAGGGACCCTATGGGAAATGCATTCAATTGTCTTCTCCTCTGAACCTACTGAGCCAATTGGAACCAAACTTAGTTACAATTGTCTTTGGGTGATCCCTTCCAAATTTGTGATTTTTAGTTTGTACCTCATCCAAGAATGAAAATGTAACATCTGCTGAACTGATTTATAGTATGAATGGGTGGTCTATAGGTGACAATGAATAAAACCAGTGACCAGGTGAGCGATTCAGGCTCATGTGAGCCTCTAGTTCTCATCCCCATTTTTGAAGTCCCTGAATTTGTTTTTCTTTTATTTTAATATTAAATACTACAGGACTTTTGGAGGTTGGCAGTTATGATACTACATAATTTCTAACTATAATCATGATAATTGATTAAAAAACAAAAAGAAAATTTGCCTGCCCGTCCTTAAATTTTTTAAAAGCTTTGATGAGAATGTAGGATTTTTTTTATGATGGCTATATGCATGTCATACAAATTATAGGGCAATATATACATATGGTATATACATATTTGTAAATGGTATATGTTTTCTTTATTATTTCCATTTTTGTAATTCATAGCATTATAGTTCTATTTTATTTTGAAAGACCATTGTCATTTTTATCTCAGAAAAATGTTTGTGTTGTGAATATTAGTACCGGTATTTTGGGGTGTGTGTCATCTTTTGTCAATCTTATAGTTATGTTTTTCAAACTTTTTAAGAATTGAATCATGTAAATGCTCATTTCAGTTTCATTGTAAGCAAGGCTCTTTTTGTATTATATATATTCACTAACTTCAGTGCTTTTATTTGTGGTATCAATCATGTACCTATCAATTTCTGGTGTTGTTTCCTCATGATGGAATTAGAATGTTTGAGTTGCTAATGAAATGCTCCTTGCTACTTGTCACTTCTTTGAATTTTACTGTATCAAATATGCATAGTATATTTTAATTTATCTTGACATGTGTAACATGACTACAACATTATCTAATTAAGAAATAATTCACAGAAACTCCAGTTTTTCATTGTTTTACACTGGACTGGCCATTTATGTCGTATTATGTTACCGGGAGTGCTAGAGATGGTTAAACAGTCATAAGTTGCAAGCCCAGTGATAAACTTTAGTCTCCATGTCTGCAAGAACCATGCAAAAACTAGATCAGGGATGCAGGTTTTTGTTTCGCCTGTGACGAAAAAGTCGCGGAAGCGAGACTTAGGGATAGCGTTTCCAACGGCGGTGAGGTCAACAATTGCAAACTATTGTGAATTAACAAGCTTATGTCAGTTGTAGGTCCATAGTATTTGATGTGCAGTTGCATTATTATGGGTACAACTCAAATCCCTACTTAGATTGTGGCCCTGGCCCCTTAGTCACGCATGAACGATCACATTAGGTTTTTAGCAAGCAGTTTTACAGCCTATACCAGTAGTCCTAGGCACTTGATATTTCATATGCAGTTGCGTCTTGGGGATTACGTACCGATTCCACGCCCGGATGATGGCCCTGGCCCCTTAGTCACGCATGAACGATCACTTTTAAGTTTTTAGCAAGCAGTTTGTACAGCCTATACCAGTAGTCCTAGGCACTTGATATTTGATATGCAGTTGTGTCTTGGGGAGTCCATACTGATTTCATGCCCAGATGGTGGCCCTGGCCCCTTAGTCATGCATGAAAGATTTTTTAAGTTTTTAGCAAGCAGTTTGTACAGCCTATACCAGTAGTCCTAGGCACTTGATATTTGACATGCAGTTGCGTCATGGGTAGTACATACCAATTCCACGCTCAGATGGTGGCCCTGGTTCCTTAGTCATGCATCAGTGATCACATCATTTTTTTTTCCAAGGAAATTGTAACCACAGTTAAAGATTATATTTTAACTTTATTCCTACTGCAGTAGATCAATGTGCAAATTAAGGCGATGCAAGGGGCGGGCAAGACATATCCTGTGTCCACAGTTTATTTATATCAGGATATATTGTTACTTTTTTGCGTGTTTAACTATTGATTTGTTTGGTAAATTCTTATTGTCAGTTGCATATACTTATATGAATGTTTTTGGATGCATGCCTGTATGTTTAATTCCTGCATTTTTAGGGCCACCGCATCGCTTTCACTGTCTGTCTGTCATCAATTTTTCAGCCATAGATTACTTGGCCTGTATCAGTCAGTGGAAATGATTTGAAATTTGGTCTAAAGTTTGGAAATGATGAGTTGTATCCTGTAAGTGATTTTAAGTTTTATGCTGCATTTACTTCCTGTTAGCCAATACTTTGATTTTCGACTGTAAACCAAATTTGGTCAAAGATTTCTTGGCCTGTATCAGTTGGAATGGTTTGAAATTGGGTCTTATGCTTAGAAAGGATGAGTTGTATCATATATAAGTGATTTTCAGGTTTGCTGCACAACTACTTCCTGTTTACCAATGCTTCAATTTTTTTACAATAAACCAAATTTTCATCAAAGATTTTTATCTTGTATTATATTCTTCTTCTTCTATTACTTTGGGGGCGACTTACTATTCAGTAATTGCGCCCTTGTACACAATATCGACAATATAATATTGCCTGTCTTCTTTAGAAAAAATGTTTTGTTTAATGATTTAATGATTTTGGCGAGTTGAATATACATACTTTAGTGACAATTTCAAATGAAGTCTAGAACAAAATTGCTGTCTATGCTGAAAGTGGTGTTTGTGATAAATTGAAACGATAATTCATATTTGTTTTGTGTTCTTTTTATTGTTGTTGTTTACTATAAGAGTAAAGTTTTGAAAATTATAATCTAGCAGCTGATATTTAAGCTGTAATGCGTTCAATTGTATACTTTATATATTTGCACGTGGTGTAATACAATGTAAAGTGAGATAAACTGGTCCCCTTTTCAGTATGGTTCCTCACACCAGATCCTTTATTACCCTGTAGAATTTGAAGCTTCATATCCTGTACTAATAAAATTACGTTAAAGTAGTTTCTGTATAAAGAGTGAGAGAGGGAGATGTCTCCCTGGCTCTCTCCCTATCAGACAGTATACAGTTAGGTATGGGGTAGGATATAATACTTTTATTTTAACATAAGATATATTTTGTAGGTACTTAACTCCCTTCCCTGTTAAGGATCGTTAGTGCTTGGTCCATAGAACTAAAACATGTACTACCCCCTTCCCAAAAGAGATAAACATTTAAAATATGTTTGTTAATTTGTTACTTGTATTATATTAGTGGAAATGAAATGGAATTTGGTCATGTTGGTCCGACACTAAAAAATTATGAGTCGTATTTTGTAAGCAATTTATAATAAGTATTGTATCCCATTATATGCTATTTTATTATTTTTTTTATTTCTAAAATACCTTTCATGTTCTGTCAAAGGTTTTGATATAGCTTGTATCATTTCCGAGTTATAAATTGTCAGTACCCAAATTTGGAACTTTATAAGTATGTTTTTTTAAAACTTCAAGAAATAACTGTATCCAGCTAATTACTCTATGAGTTCAACCCATTAGTATGTTAAACAGAATTTCATTCCACACTTATTTCAATGTCAGTTTTGCTCAGAGTTTCGGGATTGATTCTGCAGAACCCTTTTGGCAACACCAGTTTTGGACATACTCATTACTCTAGTTATCCCATGTGTAGGAAGAAATCAGAGGTTACTGTGATATATTGTGATTATAGGAAACGATGTATCTGTTTTGTACCTTACAATCTTTCTTTGAAAATGATCTTATGAAGTTGGATTCATATATTCATGATGTGATGTTGTATCATAATGACTTATAAAAAGTTGGCTTGATTTGTATAAAATCGTAAAATTATGATGAAAGGTGTAATCGTATATTTGTATTGAGGGTTGGAGGGAAGGGTGGATTGATTCCAAGATGAAAAATATATATTTAATATTTACTCCTTTCTCCTAAACAAGTTTTGAAATGGGTAAGAATGAAGACAAATTGTTTTTTTTTTATCTATTTTTGTTTATTTGTTATGGTCAGATATTTGTATACCCTGCAAACAGAGTTTGGGGATATATAGGAATTATTCTGCCAGTCTGTCTGTCTTTTTCCGTCCATGTATCTTGTCAGTGTGTGTCCTCTTAAATGGGTGCTTGGATTTTGATGAAATGATACACAGTTTTAGCATACCACCTGAAGATGTGCATAAAATAATATGGTCGCTGCCTGAAATTTTGAAGGGGAGATAATTTGTCTTTGAATATTTTCTGGATAAAAGGGGAGGGGGGAGTACCCTTGTCAACACATGTTCTTAAGCGACTGTTTGGATTTTGATTGAATGAAACAGTTTTAGCATACCACCTGAAGATGTGCATGAAATAATATGGTCACTGCCTGAAATTTTTAAGGGGAGATCATTTGTCTGTGAACATTTTCTCGAAAAAAAGGGGAGGAACTTTTTCAGTGCATGTTTTCTCAAACGGATGCTTGGATTTTGATGAAATGTTACACAGTTGTAGTGTACGACCTGAAGATGTGCATGAAGTATTATGGTTGCTGCTCAAACTTTTGAAGGGGAGATAATTCAACTTTGTATATTTTCTGGAAAAAAGTGTGAGATATATCATCGTGTTCTCATTTGTATTGTGGCATCTCTTGTTCTGTGTCTACACCTATAATGTGTCTACAGACAATTAGATTTGCAGTTGTCATATTGATTCAGGTTTAAATGAATAGGGGATATAACTTGCTGCCTTTGGTTGACAGCTATAGTTGTTTTCTGACTCGACCTCCAAACAAACAACTTTTATGGCAGTTAAATTTTCTGATAAAAAGTAATGGGTTATTGGTAGGTTATACAAACTTAGTGCTTTATTAATTTTATTTGATGAAAAGGAATTAATAAATAGTGCGATAAATGATTATGTTATGTAAACATTTTTTGTATATTTTTGTCTCGCCTGTGACAAAAGTTGCTGAAGCAAGACATAGCGATCCAAAATTCTGTTGTTGGCATCACCTTGTCTGCTTGTCCGTTTGTCCCTCCGTATGAATAAGAACATAAATCTTGAATTTTTCAGATCTTTGCAAGCAAAGGACAAAGTGCCTCAAATTGGATGAAACTTTCCTGGAAGGTTACTTAGCACCTATAGAAATGATTTTTGGGCTAAGAATTTTCAAAATGGCCATCATTGCCATGGGAACTGAAAAAAGGGTGGGAAAGTTAAATGTTCCTCAATTTGGAGGAAACTTAACTTGAAGGTTGCCTTGCACCTATAGAAATGAAATTGGGGCTCAGAATTTTCAAAAAGACTGCCATTGCCAAGGAAACTGAAAAAAAATGTATATTTTTGAACTTGTTTTCCCTTTAACAGTTATTTTCAATCATTCATTTGCAAAATTTTGGTTTATACTTCTTGAAACTTTCAGACAACTTAAATTTTGAATTTTGACCTAGCAACCATGTGAGTTAAATTCTTTCCATTTAATTCAGTTATTTTCAAAGCCTGGCCTTGGATTTCAAAAATTCTCGATTACAATTTTGTTAGATATCCTGAAACTCCAAGACCACTTAATTTTAAGAATTCTACCTAGCTGCCATATATATTCAATTTATTTTCCTTATAACTGTTATTTTCAATCATTAATGCAACATATTATAATTGTAAATGATAATTGGGGTGAGGGCATATGTGTCCATTGTCACATATTTTCTTCTTTTTATACTTTTTTGTGAGAACTCTCAGTTTCTACAATTGAATGTTGAAAGTATTTGATTCCAATGTTGGTAAATTTCTGAAATCCTCAAAGTCCAGTTATTGTTGGAATTCTTCCTAGCAACTTTACTGTTTTTGAATACATTGCATTGAAAATTGAAATTTTAAATCCTAGGATTTCAAAAATATTTGATTCCAGTTTTGGTAAATTTTCTGAAATTTTCCGAGACAAGTTATTTGTAGCAACCACATCTTAATATGAACTAAATTATAATTACATTTAACTGAACAGGTGAGACACTAGGTTCCCTTGAACCTTTATAAATTTTTGAATGTTGTATATGACATATATATGAGGCAGAGATCCCTATGTTTAATCTTAAATTGATTATTCTGTATTATAATCAACTTGCTATTGTTGCTTTTTGAAATTGTATATCAAAAAATGTGAAATGAGTATGTTATTCAGTATTTTTGTGAAGATTAAACTTTTGAATAAAATTTATTTTGTTAATTTGTTATGCCTTTACGGGTTTTATGCCAGTGCAACAAATGTTTCGGGCATATAGGTATTATTACCCTCATCTGTCTGTGCATCCAACATGCCAGTTTGATAACTGATTTGTTTTTGGCTCAACTGACTATGCCAGGACCACTTGGCATATGGCATCTGTCGTCCGTCCATCGGTCTTGAACTTTTCATTCAAAGATCTTCTCCTCTGAAACCATAGGGCCAATTGGAACCAAACTTGGTTACAATAGTCCTGGGTGGTCCCTTTTAAAAATTGTGTCTGGCAGGTCCGTACTTTATCAAAGATGGCTGCTAGTGGGGAAAATAAGTTTATCATTAGACCCTATGCAAAATACATTCAAAGATCTTCTCAGAAACTATTAGTCCAATTAAAACCATCCTTAGTCACAATAATCCTTAGATAGTCCCTTTCAAAAAATATATTCTGCAGGTCTGTACCTCATCCAAGATGGCTGCCATCAGGAACATAGTTTTAACATTAGACCCTATGGAAATGCTTTCAATGATCTTCTCAGAAATTACCAGACAAATTAGAATCAAACTTTGTCACAATTGTCCAGAGATGGTCCTTTCCAAAAAATCTATCCGGCAGGTCTGTACCTCATTCAAGATGGCCACTAGCATTGAACATAGTTAAACATTGGACCCTATGGGAAACACATTTAAGAATCTTCTTCTGTAAAATTACTAGTCCAATTAGAACCAAACATAGTCACAATTGTCGTGAGATGGTCCCATCCAAAAAAGGTACATGTATTTGGTAGGTACTTACTGTACAAGATGGCTGCCAGCAGGGTACAACTTAAGATTAAATGTGAAAACACATTCAAGCCTAAAATCACATGTTTAAAATGATGTATTGACAAAAAATAGCTGCAAAATTTTTATTGTTCATACAGAAATATTTTTTTTAGTTCGCCTCAACGAAGTTGCGAAGGACTATTGGAGTACCCCCGGCGTCTGCGTCTACGTCCGTGTCCGCATTTAGGTATATATCTTGGTAACTATGAAGGGTAGGATCATCAAACTTTGTATACAGATGCATCTTGGGCTATCTCACAGCCTCCAAGAAAATTGGGTCTCTTTGACCTATATTTTCCGCTTGAATGACTTGCATTCAAGTTTACGTCCGAGTTCAGATCTCAGTCACTATACATGGTAGGATCATGTAACCTTGCATTTGCATGCATCTCTGATGGTAGGTCAGCATCCAGGCAAAATTAGGTCACTTTGACCTATATTTTCCTACTAACATTCAAGTTTACGTCCGAGTTCAGATCTCAGTCACTATACATGGTAGGATCATGTAACCTTGCATATGTATGCATCTCTGATGGTAGGTCAGCATCCAGGCAAAATTAGGTCACTTTGACCTATATTTTACGCTTGATTGATTTACATTCAAGTTTTTGGACGAGTTCAGATTTCAGTCACTATTCATGGTAGGATCATCTAACCTTGCATATGCATGCATCTCTGATGTTAGGTCAGCATCCAGGCAAAATTAGGTCACTTTGACACATATTTAATGCTTGATTGATTAACATTCAAGTTTTTAGATGAGTTCAAATCTCAGTCACTATACATGGTAGGATCTTGTAACCTTGCATATGCATGCCACTCTGATGGTAGGTCAGCATCCAGGCAAAATTAGGTCACTTTGACCTATATTTTACGCTTGATTGATTTACATTCAAGTTTT
>MJUU01039224.1:16551-26554 GCA_002080025.1 Modiolus philippinarum
CCGTTGGGTGTGGGGATTTCTCACCGTTCATTGAAGATCTTATGGTGGCTTTGAGTTGTTATTACTCCCCTTTGGGTCGTTGTCTCTTTGACACATTCCCCGTTTTCCCTTCTTTTTTCTATAGCTACGTATTCAAAAAAAAAATATAAAGACAAATACTTTTAATATTTGATAGTTTTATTTCTGTGAAATATTAAGATCTATTGTGAACAAACGACACATGTCAGTTCTCTGCCTGCTACGTATGGAGGACACTTAAGTGTTTTACAGCCACCAACTTCTACAGGGTATACAACCGCCTCATTGTCATCAGCATCTCCTCCAGGAATGGCCTCTAAGTTTTCATCTGCACAAATGTACTCAGTAGCAGTACGTCCATTCACGCTTGCCTGGGCAACTAAATATCCGGAATATTCCTTATGCCAACCACGATGACATGTCATTTTTCCTGGAATCATTAGTACTGCTGATCTTCCAGCAGTCTTGCAAACAGCACATGGCATATCTTTGTTCAAGAAAGATCTTCCAAATGGCTGTTGACTGTGCAAGATATCAATTTCAAGTCCATAAATTCTAGCTGTCAAGGAGTTTAAACCGGCTTGATATTTTTTCCATTCCGGATCCTTCGGAAGACACAACGTATTTGCTCCTGATCCACCAAGACCAAAATGTTTACCAGCTGCAAATCCTTAAAAAAACAAAAAAAACGTGTTTAGTAAATTTGTTATTGTTTTATGATTTCCGCCATTTTCTATGCATTGTTCATCACATAAAATTTATCAGTTTCCGAAACTTTTATGGTTCTCTTCCGTGTTCACTTTTGTACCGACAAATAGGTCTATGGAAGGACCCAAAACGGGGTTCTTCCGTAGTGCAACAGTGTTTTACCAGCAGACTAGATTCCTTGAACTAGCCGGCAGTTTAGACCCTTCTTGCAAAATTACGTTTTGTCATATGCTTTTTCTGTTCCAAGATAGTGGTCATTGAGTTAGTCGTCTACCTGTATTGGGTGTTATTCGCATGTTTATGATACTATGGGGAAACGGGATAGAGAAAGGGGAGGTTTGGGTACCCATAAACTGGTTTAACCCTACCACTGGCTTTTGCTAGTGCCGGTACCCAGTCCGGCTATCCCGAGTTCCTATCGTTATTTATGTTTGTCTCTTGTTTTCATTATTGTTTTTCTGGTGCAGTTTGCTTGTAAATTGTGGCATGTGATTGTAGTTCCTGGCCATTGTAAGTGTTTTCTGTTATCCTATTTTTGTAATTAGAATTAGAGACATGAATGAATAGCGAAATCGCCCTCCCACCGAGAGGTTTAGCTTTTCGTCGAATGCACAGATATAACAGACAGGTTACATTGCTCCTGCCATCTCCATATGAGAACACAGAAAAGTTTCCACAAATGTGTTATTTGGATAAACAAATTTGATGTTACCATATTTTAGTAAAGACTTGGTCATTTACCCCATATTCTTTCATTGTAAGCATGAAAAAAAAAAAACAACAGTAGTATATCAGCACAGTTCGCTTATGATTAGAGGAGGTGGTGCCGGAAGTGACGTCACCNTCCAACACGTCATTTCCGGTCAATAGGCCCTTGTAGGGCCTCAAAAAGGGCCACTTCCGGTTGCGCATGCGCAGTGTTAACACTTCGTGTTCCGGTCACGTGACTTCCGCTTCCGGTCACGTGACTTTGGTCACGTCACTTCCGCTCTACGTCACTTCCGGTGACGTCACTTCCGGCACCACCTCGCACCACCTCCTCAAATCATAAGCGAACTGTGCTGATATACTACTAACAACAAAAAAGAAAGAAAAAACACAGAACACAGAACAACAATTACAATATAAAGAATGTTTTGTTTTGTAATTCCGTTTCAACTGAAACTCATAATCCTTCAAGATTAAATACAGACATATTTCTCACAATTTGTTATTTTTAATAGAGACAGATTTCACACAATTTGTTATTTGTAATAGAGACACATTTCGCACAATTTGTTATTTTTAATAGAGACAGATTTCACACAATTTGTTATTTTTAATAGAGACACAATTCACGCAATTTGTTATTTTTAATAGAGACACTATTCACACAATTTGTAATTTTTAATAGAGACACATTTCACACAATTTGATATTTTTAATAGAGACACAATTCACACAATTTGTTATTTTTTAATAGAGACACAATTCACACAATTTGTTATTTTTAATAGAGACAGAATTCACACAATTTGTTATTTTTAATAGAGACACAATTCACACAATTTGTTATTTTTAACAGAGACAAAATTCACACAATTTGTTATTTTTTAACAGAGACATATGTCACACATTTTGTTATTTTTAATAGAGACACATTTCACACAATTTGTTATTTTTAATAGAGACACAATTCACACAATTTGTTATTTTTAATAGAGACACAATTCACACAATTTGTTATTTTTAATAGAGACACAATTCACACAATTTGCTATTTTTGATACAGACACAATTCACACATGTTCTTATTTTTAATAGAGACACAATACACACAATTTGTTATTTTTAATAGAGACAAATATCTCAGAATTTGTTATTTTAATAGAGACACATTACACACAATTTTTTATTTTTAGTAGAGTCACAATTCACACGATTTGTTATTTTTAATAGAGACACAATTCACACAATTTGTTATTTTTAATAGAGACACAATTCTTACAATTTGTTATTTTTAATAGAGACACATTTCACACAATTTGTTATTGTTAATAGAGACACATTTCACACTAGTTGTTATTGTTCATAGAGACACAATTCACAAAATTTGTTATTTTTAATAGAGAAACATTTCACACAATTTGTTATTTTTAATAGAAACACATTTCACACAATTTGTTATTTTTGATTGAGACACAATTCACACAATTTGTTATTTTTAATGGAAACACAATTCACACAATTTGTTATTGTTAATAGAGACAAAATTCACACAATTTGTTATTTCTAATAGAGACACATTCACACAATTTGTTATTTTTTATAGAGACACAATTCTCACAATTTGTGATTATTAATAGAGACGACACAATCACACAATTTGTTACTTTTAATAGAGACACAATTCACACAATTTATTATTTTTAATAGAGACACAATTCACACAATTTGTTATTTTTGATAGAGACACAATTCACACAATTTGTTATTTTTAATTGAGACACATTTCACACAATTTGTTATTTTTAATAGAGACACAATTCACACAATTTGTTATTTTTAATAAAGACACAATTCTTACAAGTTGTTATTTTTGATAGAGACACAATTCACACAATTTGTTATTTTTAATAGAGACACAATTCACACAATTTGTTATTTTTAATAGAGACACATTTTACACAATTTGTTATTTTTAATAGAGACACAATTCACACAATTTGTTATTTTTAATTGAGACACATTTCACACAATTTGTTATTTTTAATAGAGACACAATTCACACAATTTGTTATTTTTAATAGAGACAAAATTCACAGAATTTGTTATTTTTAATAGAGACACAATTAACACAATTTGTTACACAATTCACCCAATTTGTTATTTTTAATAGAGATACATTTTACACAATTTGTTACTTTTAAAAGAGACACAATTCACACAATTTGTTATTTTTAATAGAGACACAATTCACACAATTTGTTATTTTTAATAGAGACACAATTCTTACAATTTGTTATTTTTAATAGAGACACAATTCACCCAATTTGTTATTGTTAATAGAGACACATTTCACACAATTTGTTATTATTCATAGAGACACATTTCACACAATTTGTTATTTTTAATCGAGACAGAATTCACACAATTTGTTATTTCTAATAGAGACACATTTCACACAATTTGTTAGTTTTAATAGAGACACATTTCACACAATTTGTTATTTTTAATAGAGACACAATTCACATAATTTGTTATTTTAATAGAGACACAATTCACACAATTTGTTATTTTTAATAGAGACACATTTCACGTAATTTGTTATTTTTGATAGAGACACAATTCACACAATTTGTTATTTTTAATAGAAACACAATCACACAATTTGTTATTTTTAAAAGAGACACAATTAACACAATTTGTTATTTTTAATAGAGACACAATTCAAACAATTTGTTATTTTTAATAGAGACACAATTCACACAAGTTGTTATTTTTAATAGGCACACATTTCACACATTTGTTATTTTAATAGAGACACATTTCACACAATTTGTTATTTTTAATAGACACACATTTCACACATTTGTTATTTTTAATAGAGACACATTTCACAAAATTTGTTATTTTTAATAGAGACACAATTCAGACAATTTGTTATTTTTAATAGAGACACTTTTCACACAATTTGTTATTTTTAATAGAGACACATTTCATACAATTTTTATTTTTGATAGAGACACAATTCACACAATTTGTTATTTTTAATTGAGACACATTTCACACAATTTGTTATTTCTAATAGAGACACATTTCACACAATTTGTTAGTTTTAATAGAGACACATTTCACACAATTTGTTTTTTTTACTAGAGACACAATTCACACAATTTGTTATTTTAATAGAGACACAATTCACACAATTTGTTATTTTTAATAGAGACACATTTCACGTAATTTGTTATTTTTGATAGAGACAAAACTCACACAATTTGTTATTTTTAATAGAAACACAATCACACAATTTTTTATTTTTAAAAGAGACATAATTCACACAATTTGTTATTTTTAATAGAGACACAATTCAAACAATTTGTTATTTTTAATAGAGACACAATTCACACAAATTGTTATTTTTTATAGGCACACATTTCACACATTTGTTATTTTAATAGAGACACATTTCATACAATTTGTTATTTTTAATAGAGACACAATTCACACAATTTGTTATTTTAATACAGACACAATTCACACAATTTGTTATTTTTAATAGAGACACATTTCACACATTTGTTATTTTTAACAGAGACACATTTCACAAAATTTGTTATTTTTAATAGAGACACAATTCAGACAATTTGTTATTTTTAATAGAGACCCATTTCATACAATTTGTTATTTTTGATAGAGACACAATTCACACAATTTGTTATTTTTAATTGAGACACATTTCACACAATTTGTTATTTTTAATAGAGACACAATTCACACAATTTGTTATTTTTAATAGAGACACAATTCACATAATTTGTTATTTTTAATAGAGACACAATTCACACAATTTGTTATTTTTAATAGAGACACAATTCACCCAATTTGTTATTTTTAATAGAGATACATTTCACACAATTTGTTATTTTTAATAGAGACTCATTTCACCCAATTTGTTATTGTTATAGAGACACAATTCACACAATTTGTTATTTTTAATAGAGACACATTTCACGCAATTTGCTTTTTTAATAGAGACACATTTCACACAATTTGTTATTGTTCAACATACCATCGTATACAAGTTTTGCATCTCCTTGGCATTTCGTTCTTCCCCATCTTATGTATGTAGTTCCACTGGTACCTACATGGAAAAAAAAATGATATTAAAAACTGGTTTTTTTTAACCAACGTAGACTTTATTTTGTTTGCTGCTCGGTTCAAAACGTTAGAAATTGAATCAATAGTTGTTTGAAAGTCAATACAGTGTTTTAATTTATTTCATTGACGCGTTACAGAGAGAGCCATCCTTTGTTGTTTCAAAATTGTGACAGAGCGGATGGCCTTCTCTTTTTGAGACAGGTAGATCGTGTATTTGACGGTCAATTTTAACCAACCAAATTGCCTGTTCCATAAATGTTGCATTAGAGTTAGGTATGGAGCGACTTTCAAGCATTATTCATAATTTCATTTGTTTTGTAAGCGGAATTCTATTCGATGAATTCAAATGAAACAATACATTTCATACATTATAAATTGGATTGGTCACATCAATCAAGTCGTCACAAAACTTGCGTCTTGGTTTCCAGTCCAGTAAAATAAACGGTAAAGTGTAAATTATGCATAATAACGATTGAATGAATTCTTTTTTGGTTATAGAATTTTCTTCTCGACTTATTTTCTCAGAAAACAACACATAGTGAAGCCCAATTTATCAGGTATTATCTTTGCCAATTAGAACTAATTATTGCATGTTTTATTATTATTTCAGTTTTTGAAAAAAATATTCATAAGTGAAAAGTTTTCTTCTAGAAAAAAAATACACATTATTCAACTAAGTCTGTATATTTGATTTCTGTTAGTCTGTTATGTGATATAATATTGGCATTTCCATGCGTATTGATGAGGTCATGGAGGTCATGGAATATTTTTGGCTGAACTTGGCATAATAGTTGCAATTTAATAGTTGCTATTTCTCTACATATTTTGATTAAAAGATCTAATATTTTGTTATCTCAAAGTACAACCAAAAATTCAAATGAATATAGTAAGTAAAAATGTCATTAATAACCCCGAAATCCAGTTGTAACTTGTGGATTATTAGTGGTCTGTGTCAAGAATAAGTGGACAAAACTATTCGGATGGGTAAGTCATATTCGAGAAAATGATTCCTCTAATTATAATGTCATACCTTTACAAGTAGGATGCCATGCGTCTGTAAAAGAGATAGTTATGCTTAGGAGTAATAACAACTTCATATCCACCGAATGGTTAAACTTCTATCTTAAATGGGTATATTTTTGGTTTTGGATTTGTATTCCTGAAAAGGAAAATTAACTTACCATGACTTACTGATCGATTGATAAGTTGATTATTGTGTAACGTGTATTCACAAATATTTCAGGATATTTATTATAGAGGAAATGGATATACAATAGAAAATGTTGACTACCACTGAAACAAAAAAGTAACATGGAGATTATTTTAAATGGCTAAAAGATTCAACTCGCCATACTGTGGATAAAATGACCAAAAAATTGACACGAAATAAGATGACTGTGGCGTTGCTCGACATATCGCAATAAATTCCGCTCAAACTGGTGCTAGGGGTCGTCTTGAACTTACTGTGAGGTATGAGCAAAGTTCATTGTCGAAGGCCTCACTGTGACTTCAAGAAGAAGAACAACAATAAAAGAGTTGTTCCATTGCTTGGTTTTACCATGTATTTGTCGAGACTTTGTCTCATGTACATTTAAGCCATACACTTTTGTTGTTTATTTAAGACTGGAGTTTGTCTCTCCTGCAGTATGGAATCCGTGAAAAGATTTCCCGTGCGAGGTATGTATGCTCTCTATATATTTCAGTTATTGTGTACGTGTTCTGGAGAGAATATCTCTTATGGATACACCATCATTCTTTCAATGTTAGCATTTTATAGCCCAATACTTTATTGTATTTCTATAATTCTCAAATTTTATTCTGACCGCCCGTTTGAAATGCCCACATCTCATGATTTATTATGCCAAGTTTTCTTAGAGCCCGATCGATGAGTGCCCTGTGTTTGTGAATATGTTGTTGGTCTTTTTGTAAGACAATGGATGACAGCAATTATAAGAACACTTTCCAGTTAATTCTATGTTTGTTGACGATCCTGCATCCATGAGATGAAATAGCATGCGGTTGTGGCGTTTCTCAGCATATAGCAATGAATTCCGCTCAAACCGTTGCAAGGGTCGTCTTGAACTATGAGGTATGAGCAAAGCTCACTGTTGAAGACACGAGATATTCTACAAAATTACAGACAACGCACGCAATGTCACGTTCAAATTTTTTGTAACGTTTCCATGCGCTTTTGAAGGATTTAACATTATGTTTACTTTTTTATTATCGTTATAAAAATCTTATAGTTTCATATTATTTAAGTCTTCATAAATAAAAAAATTTACGACGTATCACAAGGGTTATAACAAAATACCATACAAAGAAGTATAGCCATTTTCCCATGAATGTTTTTCCTTCAGCATACTAATTTTGCAAATGTAATAAATCTTCTCGAAAACTATTGTCATATGTTATATACACTATCGCAACAAAATAAATTCAAATGCAATACATTTAGATAAAAGATTCGGCCATTGAACTTTCCACTTGAATGCAATTTTGACAGATTTTGACAATTTCTGTAGGTTTCTGTTAAAATTCGTTGCAAAGCACCTGCAGAACCACAATAAACTAACTGCCATTTGGAAGAGCAAATGTTTTATACTCGCAACAACAATTTGGTTTTCGGTCTCGGTGTCCTTTGAGTAGTACCATTTTCTCAAAAACTGCAAAATATTTAAAATGGACACACATAGCTATTTAAAGCCATTCTAGACTGCTAATAAATCGGAAACATACAAGTGTGGCATATATTAATTTTATTTCTAAGAAGTTCACGTACCAGAGACCACCTTTCACGATTTTTGACAACCTTTGAGCGTATCCTGAAAATGACCAAGTATATGAACAAAATTCACGCCTTTATTACCCTACTTCTTTGTCGGGAGCAACTGATCAAAGCAGGCAAAAATTGCAAACCAGAATAGTCCTGACTTGGTACAAGCACAAAATGATATCTTGATTTTTTTTTATGGTAGATACTCGAATATTGGTAGTTTGATATATATTGACAAACGCTAGCAAGTTGTGTCACTGCAACTTTTTAAACCAAAAAAAAAAGAGAAGAATTTAATGGTTCAAGGGCTAATATTCCTGCTCTCACTTTAACGTGAAAATCATATTTAAGGCAATTATGGCAAAACCAGGGGAATAGTAGAAAAAAGGAAGGGAAAAGCGGAATGTGTCGAAGAGACAAAGACCCAAAGGGGACTAATAACAACTCAAAGCCACCATAAGAACTTTAATGAACGGTGAGAAAACCCCACACACAACGGCAGGTCGGAGTCGGCCCCTGAACAAAGTGCAATCAAGTCCAGCGAAATAAACATCATCCTAGACTCCTATAGACATAAAGTAAACTAACTAGAAAAAGGACAAGACACACAAAGGCTTAATAAATTCCTGACTTAGGACAGGCGCAAACCTGCTGCGGTGGGGTTAAACTAGTTTTATTGGATCCAAACCTTCCCTCTACAGCCAGTGTGATAAATCAAAAAACAATCGTAACAACAATGAAACTGAAAGAACTAAATATAAGTCATTTGTTCAGAGAACAAATGTAGGTCTACCCGAAGAAAATTTTTAGCAAAGTCTCGTAATAAGTGTTTTGGCTTGATGAAACAAGAAAAATTTTCTTAATTACATGTCATCAGCCATCTCTTACAGTTTACGAATTAAATCATTGAACAAAAAAATTTAAATCGTTAACAAAGTTGTATTTTGTAAAACTGAACATTTTCCCCATAACATGTCATTAGCCATCTCTTTCGGTTTACGGGTTAAATCATTTATCACGAAAAAAATCTATGGTTGCTAAGGATTTCATTGAGTTGCTAAGGACTTTGAACTTTGATTTTAATGTGATATTGTAGGTAATATAAAGCCGAACATTTTCGCTATTCAAAGTTTTTTTTCTATCTCTTACAGTTTTTGAGATATAAGCAAGAAACCTCAATTTTGGACCCGGAAAACAGTTTTCGTATCCTAAGTCCATAACGCTTGGTCCAATAATTTTTGACCCAATATATTAAATGTAGATCTTGATAAAATACACATTTTATTTATTACATGTTATCAACTATCTATCACAGTTTCCAAGATATACTATAAAAATATATGGTTGCTAAGGATTTCATTATGTTGCTAAGGACTTGGAATTTTTTCCTTGATGTCATTTTATAGGTCATATTAAACTGAACATTTCTGCTTTTTAAATTTCTGTCTATCTCTTACTGTTTCTGAGATATAAGCAAAAAAACCTCTATTTCGGACCCCGAAAAACAGTTTACGGACCCTAGGTCCATAGCGGTTGGTCCAAAAATTTTGGACTCATTTCCTCTTTACAACATTACGAAACTTTTTGCCTATGGTTGCTAAGGACTTTTATGGCAAATAACGTTGTTGCTAAGGACCTTGA
>MJUU01039224.1:27783-39036 GCA_002080025.1 Modiolus philippinarum
AAAAAAAAAATAATAATAATAATCAGAAGAAATACTATAAGGTCTACCGAGAAGGTTCTCGGGTAGACCTTAAATATACGGACAAAAACATGAAATCACAAGAGACTACTAACAGTTAACTGACATGCCAGCTCCAGACCCATCACCAACTGACAAAGTAAGTCATGTACCCTCAGTATACATCTTCCACCAAGATCCCTTCCTGTGAGGAGTTTAGAATAATGATTTCATGTATATACCGGAATACATAACCCGTGTCCATGCAATACAGATTTTAGAAATTTAGAATGTGTTTAGTTAAATTACAAAATCCCTATCAAAAAATCAATGTTAATACCAAAGAAGGCCATATGTAATGACTTGACGACAATACCGTAATTATAACCCTTATGAATAAGACAATTTAAAGATTTTATAAGTTTATTAGGCGAGTTTAAGTATTTTTTACTCTTACATTTGTATGTAAAACATTACCGTAAAATAAGGGATGTGAAATAACAGCCTTGATTAGATGTTTACAGGTCCGTTTCTCATCGACTTAACATGCTATCCCAATGTTGTTGCATCAAAATAAATCAACTATCAAATGTTAAAAGTATTTGTCTTTATATATTTTTTTTTGAATATGTAGCTATAGAAATAAGAAGGGAAACGAGGAATGTGTCAAAGAGACAACGACCCAAAGGGGAGTAATAACAACTCAAAGCCACCATAAGATCTTCAATGAACGATGAGGAAACCCCACACCCAACGGCAGGTCGGAGTCAGCCCCTAAATAAAGAGTAATCAAGTTCAGCGAAATAAACACCATCCTAGACTCCTATAGACATAACGTAAACTAAGTAGAAAACAGACAAGACACACAAAGGCTTAATAAATTTCCTGATTTAGGACAGTTTTATTGGAGCAAAACCCTCCCCCTATCCAGTGTGATAAATAAAAAAAACAATAGTAACAACAGTAAAATTCAGTTAGCAACAGGACTGAGTCAATTGTGAAAAATGAAACTGAAGGAACTAAATATATACGGACATAAACATGAAATCACAAAAGACTACTGGCAGTTAACTGACATACCAGCTCCAGACCCACTACCAACTGACAAATAAAATTTTGTACAAGGTCGATATCAGGATACTCCCCGACAAATATAGGACATGCCTCAGGTGCAGCTCTGGCGAGGTGGATGACGAAATGCATTTTTTGTTTTCATGTAAATTCCACGAAGACACAACAAATCATATAACTGACACAGTTCTCACTGTATGTCCAAACTTTCTTCATTTAAATAACAATGAAAAGCTAATTTGGATACTTAACACAGAGAATGTTGACGTCTTAATAAAAATATGTGAGCTAATCAAAGAAAGCAAGATCTAATCTGATTTGTTAGAAAAAATTTCTGTCTCTCGTTTAAGGGTAAAGATGGGTGTGTCATTTAGCATCGTCCCTTGGTGCCATTTGCAGTTATGTTACCCATACTGCTAACATGTCTGCACTTGGCACAAGGATGGCCACCCTTTCTTGAAGCCCTTTTTAGTAATTATTAACTTATTAAACTATTTATAATTCAGGCAAAGTCTGGGTGAGCCATTAAGCACTGTCCCTTGGTGCCTTTTGCGGACGAGTTACCTGGTATTGCTATCTCGCCTACATTACGCTTACTCAATGTATATAATCGAAACTATTTTTATAAGTCAATAAGGAAGACAGGAAAAATATTAGACATGTTAATAATTATCATCGTAATATTAACAAATGCATATTTATCAATTTGCAGAAACCTCGCCATGGTTGCACTGTAGTGCACTAGTCATTACAATTTGTTGATTTTTACACATGAACATGTATATATTGTCATGATGAATTACTTTGTTTGTTTGTATGTGTTTTTGTATCATGCACATCGTGGGCCCATTTTAATGGACAATAAAACATTCTTCTTCTTCTTCTTGTACCCTCATTATACAGCTTCCACCAAGATCCCTTCCCGTGAGGAGTATAGCATAATGATTTCATGCATAAACAATAATACATAACCCGTGTCCATGAAGTATTTCAACGGAATCTGGTGTGCTTCAAGCATGCAATGTTCAATTTAGTTGAAAGGGTGCATTTTATTCAATACGGGACTTCTGAGTCGTGTTCAACCCGGAAAACATTTCTGATACTATACAAAAAAATCAATACATCAATACTTTGAGAGGGAATCAATAATTAATGAACACTGTTGAGCTAAGGGTGATTTATATTCAATCTCACACTGGTCATTCGGCTAAACGGATGAATTGTTCGTTGATTTTGTTTTATATGTGGTTACAACGGTGATGGGTCCGATGATTGGAGTAGGTTACAGTCAGTTGATCAGAATTCATCGTAATATCAACATAAATGTCAATCAAAATTTTGCTTTTTCATAACGCATGCAATTTATAGGAAACTAATGAATGTGTCTACCAATGTAAAAATAATGTGTAAATATTGTTGTGATAACATTTTTTGTGGACATTGCACCATTTACACGTATTTCAGAAAGGCGTGTTATTCACCACTATATTTTGACCTTTACAGATGTAAACAAACTTCAGTTTTTAGTGTTTTATGAGAAAAATGCCACAGGAAACACACATTTATTATTATCCTATGAAACATATGAACAAGTAGCAGACACTACCTTAACAACATAAAGCACTGATTTGTATTTATGAAGATAATCAAGAATTATCGAAAACTCAGTCAGTTAATCAAAAGGCCCTGGAAACTCAGTCCGTTATCTAGGTCAGTTGAGAATAAATCTAAAAGTTGTTATGTCGTTTGCGGAAGCAGAGTCGAAGCATACCGTTGTTTTTTAGTTTATTTATATTTTATTACAAAGAAACAAAACGATTGGACACAAGTTATACATGTACCAACTTAGTGCAACATATATTCAAACGACAGGAAGGCAAATAAAAATTAACATGATAATTAACATTTTTTGATCCAATGTTTTGAAAGAATAGCTCGAGACGAGAAAAGAAAGACAAAAGAAGAGTGTGACTGAGATCTAGAACTGACTTGTACCTTAAATTCGTTTAGTTTGATTGATATATGATCGAGCCTTTTGAAAATATAGCTGAGTTTGTCTGGTATCGTAGTCATCATTCCCGAAAAGTAAAATTTCGATTTGAAAATCATGAATATCTATACCACTGAGCAATGTCCAGGGTCGTTTACCTGTGTCGTCTGTTGGTTTCTTAATCTGCATTTGAATTTGTGAGCCAGCTTCCAACTAAATTTGAGAATATTAAAAGGCAATTTTTTAGTTGTAAAGCATCTTTTGGTTAATGGTCTTCCAAAATATTTAGATTGGATCTGCGCTGAAAAAAATAAGGTGTCGGAATGGCCATCTGCAGTAGCTACATTTAACAGTAACGTCGGTATTTTGTTATTTACAGTAACTTCTGGTTTCTATCTAAATTAAAAACTAAAAAAAATACGGGAAAAGAAAAGCCCGTTTTCAACAAGTTTGGTTCCAATTATTCATGCAGTTTCACTGGAGAAGATCGTTGTGTTAGCTATTTGAATAGAGTCCAGAGTTTTCCGTTCGCTGCCATCTAAGATGAGGTGACGACTTGAAAGACACATTTTAAAGGCCAACTAAGGACAAAATCACCGGGTTTTGTTCCTTTTGGCCAGGTTGCTAACGAAGAAATGTTTGTTTATTTTCGTAAGGTCCAGTGTTAAACAAACTTGCTGCCATATGGATGAGGTATAGACTTGTTGGACACATTTTGAAAAGTGACAATTCGAAGATTATGGTGACCAAGTTTAGTTTCTTCAGAAAAGACCCATGAATTATTTCCGATAGAGTTCAATGTGTGACATTTGTAAAAAAAAGTCTGTTGTAATTGACTATGTAGTATCATGAGAGAAGATCTTTGTAACGTCCAATGTGACTATGTAGTATCATGAGAGAAGATCTTTGTATACGTTTTCTTATAACGTCCAATGTTAAACTAAGTTTCCTGCTGGAGCTTTCTTGTTTGAACTATATTATATACGGACTTTATTCACGCATTTTTAAAATTAAGAAACCAGCCAATGACTACTGCCACAAGTTTGGTTCCAGTCCGCTGTGTAGCCCGACTAACAATTTTATTCTGATAGAAGTGGCGTAGTTTTGTTTCAAAGTCGTTTTAGGCCACCACATGGATACGGTCTCATATCCTCCGAAAAACCATATTGCAGTGCCGGGATATTTCACCTCAGCAGAGAATAAGTTACATTCAAAATTTGTAACTATATTTCTTTTCAACAATGTGAACTAATCTATTTCCTGAATTACTCGAGGTTCACTCTGTGCCACAATATGATTTCCTTGTATTACCATATCTTTGCAGTAACAAATAAAGGCTTTCATTTTAGCTATTTTTATATTCTCTAGCTGTAGATTTTTTGGAACATAATACTCAATGCCCTAATGACTTATAGTATAACTTTCTTAATGTTTACAAATGATTTTCTGATTTTTTTCTATGTAAAAAGTCATAAAAAAAATCTATAAAGTTTTTGATTCCTCCTAGATTTTTCTGGTCTTCAATATTTATTTTAGTTCACTCAACTGACAATATTTTTGGCTGACAGTTGGACCACCACTTCAGTCAAATATCAAAAAAAAAAATCTTAACTGCGAAGATTAAGCAGTTATTGGCCAACCCTAAACTGGCATTATAGATCTACGTTAACAATAAAGGATTACGAATATGGCAGATACTAGTATATATTTTGTAATTGAAATGCATTATGATCTAATCATCGAATACATACTATTTGAATAGATATTATTCCATTAAGTTTTTTTGTACTTCTCGTGTACTTTCAACAATTCTCTGAAAGGCAAATCGTGATGGGATAATGCTTTGAAATATCGTCTCTAGTCAGGAAGTAAATACGCCGTATAACAGTATTATGTGGGGTATGTTGATGCAATAACAGTTTGGGGTAAAACTTTAAATTATCTTGATATCGAGTACAATATCGTTAACAAGTTTATGAGAACATACGGTTTAGAATACTTATAAATCACAAACTTTGGTAACATATTAATTGTATGTATAACTTTGAAACAAACGAAAGTAATAACAAATGACGACCTTCCTACTCTATAGTAACAGTTAACAAGCCCGAGTATTGGGCCTATGACAATCTGTTATCAATCGTAAATTTTTGTACAATGCGTTTTCACAGATCGTCCTGCCGTTATCAGTCCTCGACCAATATCACACACTCGGCCTCTCTTTGTTTCGAAAACCGGAAAGATATGCAAAAGGCCATTTCACTTTTTGAACAGTAAAGCATTGCCGGCTACAAACTCATCAACTGTCTTTTATTTTGTAACCAACTCATTAACGGACAAAAAATTTGTAATAACCATTTTAAACCCTTTAAAATGAACAAAGAATACCTGAGTGCATACAGTTAAGCTTATCTACATTAGATCTTATGTCTAGTACAAAAATAAACTTTTTTTCCGAACAAATATCTTTTTCTGATGGATATTTGTGGAATTTGTTGTCAAAATTGTACTAGGGTACATCATCGCCTTTTAGTTTTCTGACAATGTTTTGAAATGTATGTTAAAAACAGTGACAGTGTACGCTAGCGTAACGATAGTCGCACTGGTAGACAAACGCATTTTATGAGATTTACGATTATTTGTAGACTTAAAAGAGAATTTATAAAAAAATTCCAAGACATAAACTGAAATTTCCTCTCAACTGACCCGTAGCCTACTCCAATCAACGGACCCTTCGCCGATGTAAACACATATTAAACAAAATCAACGGACATTTCACCCGATTAGCCGAATGTCTAGTGTGAATCTGGTGCGGCGCCCCAGAGTAATTGTTTTTCCTCATGTCAATTAAAATGTAGTGAAAGACATGTCATATAGGGACAATTGTAAGTGTATACTTCAATTTCAAATGTATGTGGTATATATTTATTTCAGTAGATCAAGAATCCAGTCACTCCGTCTCACTGGTATTTGAGGAGATCGTTTCCGCCTTCAATTACACGAGAGTTCCTATCTCGAAAGTCCCGTATATCACCAGACACTGCGAACTTGCTTTAAAAATAAACATTTCATGAACAGGAAATTGCAAAGTTTCTCAAGTTAAATATTTGTTGCTTTTTCACCAATGAAAATTAAATCTTATGCTAGTATAGCAAAATACAGGCAATACCAAATATAGCCAACCTAATCAACAAAGATAAAACAAAGCTATATGGCATTTCAATGGCAAGTATTAAATAAATTGATTTAATTTGTTAGCCTGTTGCGTAAACCCTTAAAAAACACCATTCCTCTGCTAACTCTTAACGTTTTATTGTAAATACTTATTGCTTAAGAGAACTTTTATTCCATGGAGAAATCACTAGAGGTCTTGAAGGGTATTTAATATTATCTGAAAGAAGTGCAGAAAGGAAAGGATCTCTAAAGGCACAGCCAGGCACAGCCAGGCACAGCCATACCTTTGCAGGAATAAAATTTGAAACGAACAAACAGGTGAATGTTTAGCATTAAAAAGACTTCAGTCGTAAATAAAGGTCAACTTTCTGTATAGTACGCTCTAATGTAAATGTCATGAAGTAAAAGGTTATGAAATATTAAATTGCCCAACCACTTAGTATTGTATTCATTGCAAGACAAAAGATGAGCATAAGGATCAAAATTACATCCGTTATTGCAGACGAAATGCATCAAAGAATAGTAACTGAACGAAAAATGGGACACAAAATAAGTGTTGCGAAGTGGTAATTATATATTAAACAAAATACAACAGTCAATGAAATGGTTAACCACCGGAATTTGGCAAAGTAAAAAAATCGGAATTTAAAAGATAAGGTGTTGACACGCTAGATGAAATGTAGAAACGGGTTTTCTCTAACTTTTCTTCAAAATAAATACTTCCCAAATGATGTTAAATGAAATTAATAATCAACATTCGGAAAGTTTTGGAAATTGATATCACTTGCTGATTGGTCAATCATGTAAATGTCTCCTGTCAGTTTTTAGAAATAGTGCAACCGGATGTTGATGAAATTAACACTTGCATTATTGTCTAGCGAAATGGTTTTTGCATTTTTATGACTAAGATAACTCAATTTTTATCAAGAAATATTACACTCAACACCCCTTTCAATGATAGGCGCAATGATACACATAGCAATAAAGGTGGCACATTTGAGACTGGAGACCACGGGGATCGCTTTGCGTCAAATATATTGTGTAGGAATTAGTGAAAAAATCTCAAAAATTGTTTTCCGGTTTATTACGATAATTTCTCACATCTCAATAGTTACATTTTCTCATTTTAAACTTCTCGGTAAGCCTTGAACTTTAATTAAAATGTGAAAATTTAACTGTCTCGATATGAGAAATATACGTAATAAACTGGAAGCAATGTTAGAGACTATATGTATCCAATACTAATTTAATCTAGCATGTTTAGGGACCAACCATTTAACTTGAAGGTTGGGGGGAGGCTATGGTTTTTTTTTCTAAAAAAATAATCTGGAGTCGATTTTATGTGAAAAAATATTTTGGCTGCCAAAAAGATGAAAAAAAACTCTGATGGAGGCTTTCTGCCCAAAAATAATGTTAATTTTGAAAAAAAAATATTTTGTTGTTACACGTGAAAAAATAAATAAATTGTCCAGAAAAAAAACCAATAAACCCCCCCTCTTTTTCAGGTTAAATGGTCGGTCCCTTACACATATTTTTACATTCCCCTAGAAGAAGACATTTTATGTCAAAATATACCGTTTTTATCTTTAAAATTCATATGTTGTCTTATTTTCTTTTTTATTTTGACTCTGCCCAATTTCGGTGGCTAAGCATTTCACTGACTGTTGTATCTTTGAGACATGGAGTATATTCTTAGAGGCTTAGACGTCATGTCTGTCTGTTATTTATTTTTACTTTTAAAGTAGATATCGACACTAATACACGGCACATTCGATTGGCGCATTTGCGAAACACAAGTCGGACACGGAATTGACTGGATTTTCAAGCCGGAATATTCCATATTTGGCCTTTTCATTGTGACATTCACTTTCCCGCGAATAAGCTCCCGTAAATATTGTCTATTTCGTAAACTATATAAAATATCTCTCTTAATGGGAAGCATTCACCGCTTTTCCCGACAAGCGGCGTCGTCGTTCCATAAGGGGTTAAATGAACGTTTTATTTTTCGGCGTGACGCTTTATGAGCGTTACCTATAAATTATCGTTCGATCTTTTTAGCCGTACGTAATTCAAGTAAATTAAAATATACTTTAGAAAAAAAGATTGATGTCGGATATTCTTTTCTGCCTTCCGCAGGTCAATCAACAGACTATTGTTATCTATGGCTTAAACAATGATAAAACACAACTAAAATATCGATTCAAACGGTTTTCCTCCTCTTTTTCGATTTTTCCCTTTCTATTTATTCATTTTTTGTTTTGTTTTTGTTTTTTTTTTGTGTTATTTTGTTTGTTTTTGGTTTTTGTGGGTTTTTGGTGTTTTTTCTTTTTTTGTTGTTATTTTACTTTTTGGGTCGCATTTTAATAATTTTCGTTATACAAGCGGGATTCGCATTTGGAAGAAATATCATGAACAGTGTCTAATTATTTTTTCACCATTTGGAACAAATATACACGATTTTTTACGTTAGGAAGAAATACCAAAATTTTCTAGTTCCGACGAGAAAATTGTTCTATATTTTCCATTTGAAATAAATATTATGACAGAACTTTTATTTATTCACATCTATGCCGGAGATCTCTCAATGTTTACTATGAAACAACAATCGTAACGGCAACCAGACCGTGGTTTTATTATTGCCGATGATATATCCATCAGATTGGAAGTAGACCTTTTAAAGTTTCAATTTCACGAGTAAGATTTTGACCCCTTTGTGTTCGTGTTGTTTATTTTTGTACTTATTTCAAAGTTGGACCAGAACAGTACCGCTATTTTTAAATTAATGATTTACGAATAAAATAATATAAATTGTTTTACAAAATACAATATAGCTAGCTACTTGTAGCACAGGGTCGTTACTGGACGAAATTGATAAGTCGGTTTCGATATATGCACCTCTGAGTTTGGATGAAGTGTTCGTCTTGTACAAATTTGTTATTATTTCATTACTTTAGTAACCTTGAAAATATATAAATTATGTGTGTAATTTACGAGATCTGCAAAAATACCAGCGATTAGAAACCCGGTCTAATCTTATTTGCAGTAACTGTAAATTTCGGTTGATACTAAAAATTTAAGAACCATAGTAGACTTTGTTGGTTTTTTTTTTTGAATGCGACTTTCATTACCGTTTACATGCACAATATTCACACCAGTATATATTTACATAAAAAAAGTAGTTTCAACCATTCAAAAATGCCTTTAATATAAACTCAAAGCATATAAATGACCAGAAATTAATACGACAGTTTGTAAGAGATCAAAACTTTGATGAAAACATATTTCAATTATCATATTTCTTATACTATTTAATGACCTTTAATAATATTCAAGTTTATACCGTCTTAAGTACACCTCTTCATGATTTTGGAAAATATTTTCGACGAAATAAACCGTTATACATGCAGTTATCGTAGATTTATACGTTATTTTTAACGGAGAGTTCTTTTAACAAAGCAAATCAAATCAAATATTTATTGACATTAACAAATAAAATCTTTGTAGTCGTACAATTAACGTAAGGCATGGACTTTATTTTCTAGGATAATTATTGTGCTCGCCGGTCTTTTTCGGCTGTATCTAGGGCCATTTTTTCATCCGGTAAATGCAAAGAAAAGAAAAAGATGATATCTTTATTCAAGTTCAGAAATTTCTTTTCACTGGTATTGGGTCTATACATTAAGTTTCAAAAATAATATCATTGTCTTCCCCCTTCAAATAACAAAATACCGAAGTACTGTAAATTTGATTTCTGCAGATGGATATATCGACAACTATGCCTCTTCAGTGCAGGTCGAAATAAAACATTTGGAAGTCCATAAATCGAAATATGCACAGTAATTAAATCCTGACAACAACGAAAAATTTTCATTGCACCAGACTTAAAAAAAACAGTCCCTCGCGGCCCTTCCCCGAAAATCAATTTGATAGTCAGCACGTAAGTGTGACATGTGTAATCACTAGGGTAAGGTTCTTGTGCTGCAAAAATGTGCTTGAAAACACAAGTTTATGATAATTGCATTCGCATGCGAATCATTTCGTATTAAGAAAGTGTCAAATTGACAATATTAAAGGAATAGCACAAGCAATTTCTTCGTGTCCTGAATTATTTTTTAGAGTTAAAATATACAGAAATTATATGGACGGTCGTAATAGTTTATATTGTATTTTACCAAACAATAGCCCAAATTTCATTGAAAATAAATTATAAGATAAGACGTTCATTTTGGTCGAAGGAGAGATATTCAGACGGAATTCGAATTCGCGAATATGTCTCCATTCTTTTCTTTTTCTACCAAAGAAATATACCTTTAATTTAAATGATCGATCAATTCTGATATACGATGGTACATTTAGGACACACAAAATTTTATTTTTTATAATATTATGTCGAACGCTCAGCTTATCATCTAGAGCTCTCGACTTATTATGTCGAGCACTCGAGATAATAAGTCGAGCGCTCGACATAACTTATTATGTCCAGCGCTCGACTTATTATGTCGAGCGCTCGAATTAATAGTCGAGCACTCGAATTAATAGTCGAGCATTCGAGATAATAAGTCGAGAGCTCGAGATAATAAGTCGAGAGCTCGATATAATAAGTCGAGCGCTCGACATAATATTATGAAAAAAATAAAGTTTGTGTGTCCTAAATGTACCACCGAATTAATATAATGATTGACTTGTAAATGTTTTTGTTACAATATTGTCGATCTATCAGATACGGGACTTTCGAGATAGGAACTCTCGTGTAATTGAAGGTGGAAACGATCTCCTCAAATAGCAGTGAGAAGGATAACCTGGATCCAATTCTATTGAAAATAAATATATACCACCTAAAAACAAACTATTTATTGAATTGAAGAGTACTTATAATTTGTCCTGCATGACAATTATTAAACTAAATTTTAATTCACGAAAAACAATTAATCTGAAGCGCTACAAATAGTTTAAATATAAATCACCCTTAGCTGAACAGTGTTCATTAATTAGTGATTCCATCTCAAGGTATTGATGTATTG
>MJUU01039225.1:0-31552 GCA_002080025.1 Modiolus philippinarum
CCTTCGGCCCCTCATAGCTCGGAAACGGTAAGAGCTATGCCAAATCCGTCGTCATACTACTGAAAGCTTACATCAAGAGGAATCCAAAGAAAAAAATCCCATCGAAATCCGATGAAAAATAAAAATTTTAGGTTATCTGTAAATTTATGATTTTGGCCCCCTTTGGCCCCTCATAGCTGGGTAAGGAAACAAGTTACAAAAAATCTAATAGTAAAGCGCTATGTTAATTTTTCATAAGGAATCCTTTGGAAAAAATTGCATCAAAATCGGACTAAAAATAAAAAAATTAAATTTTTGAAATTCGCCCCTTTTGGGCCCCATTTATCTCGTGAACGGTACATGCCACCTGAAATCCGTTGGCATACTCCAGATTGGAAATTTTCTAAGGAGTTTATTGAAAGAAACCCCATCAAATCCGATAAATAATAAAGATTCTACAGTCAAATATGTGAAAACACCTAATTTAACCCCTTTTGGCCCCTTTTTTTTAAACGGGTAGGGCCACAAACCCGAAATTAAAACCCGGGATTGCCATTATGCCAAGAAACCACATACTAAAATTTGAAGATGATCCGTCCACTAGAAACAAAGTTATGCTGGCCACAGACGCCGACGCCGACGACTGCGCCATACCATAATACGACCGCAAAATTTTTGCGGTCGTATAAAAAGGTCACTAGGCAATATTAAAATCTAAAGCCTGGCCATTTTATTCAGGCAATAGGTCTATTCCCTAGTCTGCAAGACAAATGCCTTAATCATTTCAGTAAATAGCATTACTGCCTAGACATTAGCTTTTTGCTTAGGGAATAGGTCCAATGCCTGATTTTGCATATTGTTGTTAACATATATACTAATTTAACATTCAAGTTACATATTGTAAAAGATACTCTGAATAAGATGCTGATTATTTGATCGAAACACTTACTTTAATTCTTAGGAAAATACAGTACGTGGATGTATTCTTTTTATATTTAACAATGAAAACTTGTGATGTGATAATTAAAGCTAAAACTGCCTTCTATCTATATTTGATACTTTTATGATTGGCCAACATAAAAGAGTACCTGTAGTACGATTCTTCAAAACTGGCTATATACGAAATTGTGCAACAAGGAATCAATATTAACTTGTTCTTGTTCAGATATAGCTGAAATATTGCTAGAGCCAGTACCAAGAGCTGTTGTTGTTGTTTACATGTGCATTTTTTTCTTTTTTGTTGTAAAGTTCTATTGCTGTGACTGAAATTTTCAGTCATTCACTGAAATTTTCAGTCATTCATTTCCTTTTTAATTTTAGCGACACAGGACCTTTGAGAAGAGAAGATTAAAAACAAGATGTGTTTGTGAAACACTACATATGCCCCCAGATTCCACAGTAAAATATATGAAAATACCCAATTTCACCCCTTCTTGACCCCTATGACCTTGACCTTTGACCTAATTTTTTTGCATATTTATGTTCCTCTAGACAAAACCTATACACTTGCCATGTGCTTGCCAAGTATCAAAAGTCCATCTTACATAGTTCAAAAGTTGTTTATTACCATGAAAACACCCAATTTAACCCCTTATTCTGAAACAGATGAAGCCCCTTTGGGCCTCTTGTTTATTGAAATGGTTTCAATTGTTAAAAGTATCTGTTTAAACATGCTATAAGAATCTTATAGAAATATACTGCATCAAGATCTGACAAAAAATTGAAAAATTCATTTTTTTCCATTTGTCCCCCTTTGAGCCTCTTGTTTCTCGAAAACGGTGAATGCTACCTCAAATCTGTCGACATACTTCAGTTGCTCAATTTTATTAGCAATAACATAAAAAAAATCCCGTCTCAATACGATACATAATAAGGATGCTACAGTGAAATATGTGAAAACAGACGAATTCACCCCTTTTTAACCTCTGTGACCTTGACCTTTGACCTGACCTAATTTTTTTTTGCATATTTATGTTCCTCTAGACTAGACCTTTACACTTGCCATGTATCAAAAGTCTACCTTATATAGTTCAAAAGTTATAGCCAAGGTTAAAGTTTCGGATGCACAGACAAACAGACAAACAGACAGACAGACAGGACAAAAACAATATGCCCCCGATCCTCGATCTGGGGGCATAAAAACCAGTATAAACTTTAATTTTTTTTCATATATGTATATATTTGTAAAAAGTTGACAAAAATATATTTATATATCTTTCAATAGGTATTCCGGAGATAACAACCTTAAATACATGTAATATCTGGCTTGACTCTTTATTTTATTTTTCAAGTTTATTTAAATGCAAGATATCCCCAAAATAAATTAGTTATGTTCAAAAATAATTCATTGCAATCTTTTTATGGTGTCTGCAGGGTATTAATTTCCTATTATAGAATTTTGTGAAAATTTTTGTGTAGAAACATAATTGTGTTATTGTTCAAAATACAAAATAAAATTTCGGGGTCACTGTGCATTTAAAATTCAAAATTTAAGAATTGAACAAAGAAATGATAGGGATCATGACAATATGAGAGGAGAACTTTTAAAATCCATTATAGATTTTGTTCATACTTTGCATGTGTCTAGACATTATTATAGTGTTTACATATAAAAAATAATAATTAGGGGTCACCATTGAAATCAGAAAGATAAATTATGAAATATGAATTTCTCTAGTGATATTATGAAATTCTTTGATCAAATTATCTCCCTTGCATAATTTCTGTATATTCTGAAAATCCAGTAGCAGTTTTTAAAGCACATGTGTTTTAGTTCACCTTTTTTAATGTGAACAAGTGTGGATTGTATTGCAAGGCAATACAGGAGTCCCCTACCGGTGGAATAATTCAGTGATACCAGCAAAAATAGTTAAAGAAAAGTTTTCCTAGCCCAAGGCCCATAACTTAGTCAAAAATCAATGGACCCAACCCATATTCAAACTTGATCTGTAACCCATAGTAGATGATTAACAATGCAAATATCAGCTAAATATCTGAAACGGTTTAGAAAAAAAGTCTGGAAAACCTATATTTTACCCAAATTTTCTAAGTCAAAGGCCCATAACTCAGTCCAAAATCAATGGACTGGAACCAAACTCGAACTTGATCTGTAACCCATAGTGGTAGACTCACGTAGCAAATATTAGCTTCATATCTGAAAACGGTTAAGAAAAAAAGTCCTGAAAACCTATATTTTACCAAAATATTCTCTAAGTCAAAGGCCCATAACTCCGTCCAAAATGAATGGACTGGAACCAAACTCTAACTTGATCTGTAACCCATAGTGGAAGACTCACGTAGCAAAGATAAGCTTCATATCTGAAACGGTTTAGAAAAAAAAGTCTGGAAAACCTATATTTTACCAAAATTTTCTAAGTCAAAGGCCCATAACTGCGTCCAAAATCAATGGACTGGAAAAAAACTAGAACTCCATCTGTAACTCATTATGGTAGAATCACATACCAAATATTAGCTCAATATATGGAACGGTTTAGAAAAAAATCGGGAAAACTGACATTTTACCGAAATAGTCAAAGTCCTAGTCGGCCATAACTCCGTCTAAACTCAGTGGACCGAAACCAAACACGAACTTCATCTGTAACTTCATGATGGTAGACTCACATACCAAATATTAGGTCAATATGTGGAACGGTTTAGAAAAAAAGTCAAGAAAACTGATATTTTACCAAAATAGTAAAAGTCCAAGTCCCATAACTCCGTCCAAACTCAGTGGACCGGAACCAAACACCAACTTCATCTGTAACTCATGATGGTAGACTCACATACCAAATATTAGGTCAATAAGTGGAACGGTTTAGAAAAAAAGTCCGGAAAACTGATATTTTACCGAAATAGTCAAAGTCCAAGTCCCTTAACTCCGTCCAAAGTCAGTGGACGGGAACCAAACACGAATTTCATCTGTAACTCATGATGGTAGACTCACATACCAAATATTAGGTCAACATATGGAACGGTTTAGAAAAAAAGTCCGGAAAACTTAAGTGTGACGGACTGACGGACTGACCTACTGACTGACTGACTGACGGACTGACAAAGTGCAAACCTAAAGTCCCCTTTGGCGATGCCGGTAGGGGACTAATAAAAGTATGTTGCAAAAGGGATAAGGAACTACATTTTCCAATACTTTGGAACATTCTTTACATTTTAAATTATTATTTTGTTAAAATTTCTAAATGTGTGAAACCTAAATGAACAAATTATAGACAAAAATGGCAGGATAATACCACTGAGACACCTTAAATACTTCTTATGGCATAAAACAATAATATTTTGCATAATTAATATAGAATATAGCTTTATAGAAGTGTTATCCTGTGAAACAACTCTACAAGATGGTCGCCATTACATGATTACAGCTCTTACGACACAATTCTTACCCATTATCGATTATTTATAAAATGCTAACATTTGAATATATTCAAAACATATTGAAAATCATATTTGCTTTTATTTCAAATCTCTGCATGTTTATCCAATTATATCATTTTTTCATTAGTGGACTCTGGTAGACTTTAATCGACTTAAGTCGACTCTGTTTAGTATCACCCCCCACGCCCACTATACATAGCCACTATTTTTTATGAAAATGTCAGTCCCTCCCTAATAAGCGAGCGAAGCTCGCTCTTTATGGTAGAAATGTGGTAAAAATGGATATAAATAGATCGTAGCTATAAATAGATTTCATTTAAAGCTGTTCAAATCTTTCGTCAAACATCGCCGACTCTCGTGTGACTATTCATCCAACATGGCGACCTGGTTCCCATGATTCATTGTGTTTTTTAGAACATGTTAAATTTGTACTCGTCCCGATCATTTAAAAAATGTCAATGTCATTTCAATCAATCTATCGGTTTGTTTATTTCAAGTGTCACTTTTCCCTTTCAATTAACTTTTGTTCTAAATAAAGCCAACTACATGAGAAACAATATGCATTGATACAAACGTGAAAAATAGCATGGAGCAAATAAATTAAATCAACAAAAACGGCGAATGAAGATGTCATGATTGATGGCGTCAACTTGCTATGTTAGCCAACAAATACATTCGGTAACACACATGCATGCAATCATTATCAAAAATATGTCCATCTAACACCTCGGTGAAGGTGAAATTACTATCAATGATAAAGTGTCTTACCTTGAAATTAGGATATCGCTTCTCTTAATTTTAACGTTTCCGTAATGTGTATATTTGAATGAAAACTTTCAAATTAAATGGCATTATGCTTTAAAGCATCATAATACTCTAATAATTGTGAAAATTGTCAATTGTCAAAGCGTCTGCTACACCGGAAGTGTACAGTACACCTACACTTCAAGGACCAACAACTACATATAATCAAAGAACTGAAGTGCTGTTGTGATTGCAATGCATTCAGAGATAGCATAAACTGGTGATAAATATCATGTTGAGATCGTGAATTATGAATAAAATTGAGTATGAAAAAGAAAGGAAATGGGGTAAATGTCAAGGAGACAACATCCCATATCCAGGTTAAAACGACCCAAAACAAAGCATCTAGGGGTCACCGTACGGTCTTCAACACAGTGAGGAACCTCACACCATATAGCAAGCCCTAAAACTGAGTGTAAATTTATTCTTTTAATGGATGAGTGTATTTAGGAGACTTGAACAGACTTAGTAGGTCTCACATTTGCCATTGCCAATGAAATAAGACCAGTTATTCAGATACAATGAATTCAATTTCTTTCCAAACCAACACTTTAAATATTTCCACTGCTGTAAGTATTTTTTTAAGGACTTCAAGTTGCAAATGTCTCAAATACTGACGTTTTCTTCCTCCGTTCTTTGTTTTAAGTCACCTGGGTTAAAAAAAATGCAGAACATGAGGTTCTGGCAAATCTGTTTGGCAAAGCCAGAATATTTAGGAACCCACTCTTTAACTTGAAAAGGGGGGGGGGGGGGGGTACCGATATGTTTTTTTTTCTTGACAGAATATTTATTTTTATTTTTTTTCAACTTGTATCAAAAATTTTTGTTATCAGGATTAGGATTAAAGTTTGGGAAGAAAGCCTCCTTCAGAATATTTTTTTTTCATAGTTATTGCAGCCAAAATATTTTGTTTCACATAAAAACAGCTTCAAAATATTTTTAGGGGAAAAAATCATAGTTCCCCCGGCTTTCAAGTTAAATGGCCGGTCCCTTATTTCCGAAAATTTGAGAGTCAGAATTTTTTTTATTTTCAATTTTTATGTTTTATGTAGAAAACCACTGACAGATTTATATCAAGATGAATTCAAAGAAAACAAGTAATTAGCTGCACACAAGCTAAGGAAAACAAAAAAATAACCCTTATAATTCCTTATATATATCTAAAATGGTAAGAGGTATGTAAAATTGGTCAACATATTACTTTAACTATATGATAAGAGGAATCCAAAGAAAGGAACCCCATTAAAATCCAATACATAAATATAAGATTTCAAATATTTTGAAAATTGCAGTTTCAGCCCTTTTGACCCTTGTAGCTTGGAAACTGTAAGAGCTATGCCAAATCCACTGAAAGCTTATATCAAGAGAAATCCAAAGAAAAAAATCCCATTGAAATCCAATGAAAAATGAAAATTTCACACAATCTGCAAATTTGCAAATTTATCCCCATTTGGCCCCTCATAGCTCGGAAAAGAAACATGTTGTCAAAAATCTGATGGTGCAGCTCTATATTTATTTTCAAAGGAATCCATTGCAAAAAACTGCATCAAAATCTGACTAAAAATAAATAAAATGAATTTTTGAAAATGCCCCTTTTGGGCCCCATTTATTTCATGAACGTTACATGCCACACAAAATCCGTTGGCATACAACCAATAGGAAATTTAATTAGGAACACATTGAAAGAAACCCCATCAAAATCAAATAAATAATAAATATTCTACAGCCAAATATGTGAAAACACCTAATTTTGCCCTTTTTGGTCCCTTTTTAAAATTGGGAGGGGCCAAAAATAACCAAAACCCATCAAAGCCCTCCTTTTGTGTCAAGGAACACTGTGTTAAAATTTCATAAGGATAGGTCAACTGGAACTTAAGTTATTGACGAAAAACTAAAGTGTCTCCGGATGACAACGACGCAGGATGACAACGACGACGACAACGACGATGACGACAGCGCCATACCATTATACGACCTCAAATTTTTTGCAGTCGTATAAAAAGGTCAATTTCTTAAAGCTTCTTTTGTCAAGTTAAAACATCAATAAAGGGCTTCGCCGAGCGCAGCATGATACGACGGCAGCATGTCAACCACTGACATTTAAACAATTGTAAACTAAAATGAATGTGGACACAGTAATTTGCTGGACACAAAAAGGACCTTAACGCATAAAATAACTGGACAAAAACTAATGAAAATCAAAATTAGCCCTTTTAATCCCTTATTAATAGGATATAGTAAGAGCTAAGAAAAATCAGTTGACTTCCAACTAAAGCTTACATCAAGAGAAATCCGAATAAAAAACTGGCCCTTTTGACCCCTTGTAGCTTGGAAATAGTAAGAACTACATCAAATCCTTTGACACACTACTGAAGCTTACACTAAGATAAATCCAAAGAAAAAAATCCCATCAAAATCTGATGAAAAATAAAGATTTCACATATTTCTTATAATTGCAATTTTGGCCCCTTTAACCCCTGACAGCCGAAACAGAAAGAGTTACACCAAATCTGTTGACAAACTACTGAAAGCTTGCAATGAGAGGAATCCAAAGAAAAAAAAACTGTGGAAATCTGATGCAAAGTAAAGATTTCACATATTTCTAAAAATTGCAATTTTGGCCCCTTTGACCCCTTATAGCTCAGAGATGGTAAAGGCAATGCCAAATCTGTTGACATGCTACTGAAAGCTTAAAATGAGAGGAATCCATAGAAAAAAATCCCATTGAAATCAGATGAAAAATAAAAATTTTAGGTAATCTGCATGTTTGCAATTTTGACCCTGTTTGGCCCCTCATAGTTTAAAGGAAATAATTTATCAAAAATCTGATGATGCAGCGATATGTTTATTTTTCACAAGGAATCCATTGCAAAAGACTGCATCAAAATTGGACTAAAAATAAAACTAGAGATTGTGTCATTTAAGACATGGATGCCCTGCCAATAAATTTATCGCAAAATATAACCTAAGTCAATTGAGCATAAAATAAATCCTCTGTCAGTGAATTGTGATGGAATATTGTGTGTAGTTGCTTAGAAGTGGACCTAAATCCAAAAATTTAACAAAGTCATTCAAGCATAAAATGTAGGTCATGGATACCCAATGCTTGGTGAAACAGGTAGTTCTCCTGTAGATGAATATTACAGTGAAATATCATGATGCCACAATACTTAAGTCATTGAGAAACAGCCTTAAATGCAAAAGTTAACCAAAGTCACTGAAGCATAAAATGTAGGTCAAAGTCACTTAATTGTGAATGACTTGGGTAGTACTCATCAAGGCAATTAATTTGATGAAACATCATTGTCTTATAATGTGTAGTTGTTGAGAAATGGACCTTAACAAAAAACTTAACCAAAGTCACTGAAGCGTAAAATGTAGGTCAAAGCCACCTAATTGTCAATGATTTGTGTAGTACTCATCAAAACAATTAATTCGATGAAACATCAATGTCTTATAATGTGAAGTTGTTGAAAAATAGTCCTTAACGCAAAACTTAACCAAAGTCACTGAAGCGTAAAATATAGGTCAAAGCCACCTAATTGTCAGTAATTTGTGTAGTACTCATCAAGACAATTTATTTGATGAAACATCATTGTCTTATAATGTGTAGTTGTTGAGAATTGGACCTTAACGCAAAACTTAACCAAAGTCACTGAAGCGTAAAATGTAGGACAAAGCCACCTAATTGTCAATGATTTGTGTAGTACTCATCAAGATTATTAATTTGATGAAACATCATTGTCTTATAATGTGTAGTAATTGAGAAATGGACCTTAACCAAAGTCACTGAAGCCTAAAATGTAGGTCAAAGCCACCTAATTAAAGGTATTTTCCATAGGGGAAATACCTTTCTTGTTTTTGTAAAATCAGATAGTTTTCTTCTTTTTAAAGCGGTGGCTTAATGGAAAGAGGTACAGCGATGAAATTTGACAGAGTTGTTGATCGTTGTTGATAGATGTGTTTTTAACCGTCTTGGATCACCACGTTATGTTGGGAGGGAGTTATTTGTGGAAACACCCCTATATATTTATATAATTTGTTTTTGTAAAATAATTCGTATAGTGTGAGAGATAGGTAATGAAGTATAATGGACAAAAAATTCTTTGGGTGTTGATGGATATTCAGGACATAAAGTGTTAATCCTCAAATGAACCATTTTTTAAGTTTTCTTAAATTTAATGTTAGCTTTTGATATGTAAATAGAATAAGAAATGTCTGATTCATAAGTTATTTTTATCAATTCTGTAATTCTGTAACAGTAGCAGTATCATATTTGTCATAATGACACTACTTGATATTTTCGTTACTACTAAGTATATGTACATGTGTTTTAAATGGCTGTCAATTCTAATTATTAACAAATTTTTATTTATATTATATACTTTGTGAAATGTTTATCATAGGTGATAGATAATTAGATGACATTTTAATAAAATGTTTCAGTAATCTTTTCTAAATATGTAACATGATCAGTATCAAAGCAAAATTAGTAATTTTAGTACGAAATAAAGGGCTATGCTACGCCGAGCGCAGCATGAAATGAAAGCAGCATGTCGACCACTGCAATTTGAACATGTGTAATTTAAATGAGTGTGGACATACTAAACAGCTTGACACAATAATTAGATGGACATAATAAAGGGCTTGACCCAGTAATTTGCTGGACACAAAGGATGGACAATAAAAATTAAATTAGCCCTTTTAATTTCTTATATAGATCAGAAATTATAAGAGGTATGTCGAAGTAGGCATCTTAAACATTACTATAAGAGGAATCCGGAGATACCAATCCCATTATAGTCCAATAATTTTTTTTTACATATTTTTAAAAAACTATTTTGAACCCTTTGACCCTTAACAGTGCGGAAAGGGTAAGAGCTATGGTAAATCTTTTGTCATACAACCAAAAGCTTACAACAAGAGGAATCCAAAGAAAAAAATCTCATTGAAATGTGGTCAAAATAAAAATTTCACATATCTAGGAAAAATTATGATTTTTGACCACTTCGACCCCTTATAAGAGCTACAACAAATCCATTGTTTAACTACTAAAAGCTTATATCAATAGGAATCCAAAGAAAAAAATCCAATTGAAATCTGATCAAAAATGAAATTTCACATATTTAAAAAATCATGGCCCCTTTGACCCCCTACACCAAATAAGTTGAATATTGCCGTGAGCATATATCAAGAGATTAAAAAAAACCAAAATACTCCCATCAAAATCCGGTGAAAAATGAAAATTTTAGGTAATCTGCAAATTTTCAATTTGGCCCCATTCGGCTCTCATATGTGGGAAAAGAAACAAGTTACCAAAAACCTAGAATAGTTGAGCGCTGTCTTAATTTTTCATAAGGAATCCAATGGAAACCACATCAGAATTGGACGAAAAATACAAACATTTTTTTTTTAAGTTTTGCCCAAATTTATCTCGAGATCTGTACATACTACGTTAAATCCATGGAATCTTACTATTTGGAAATTTTTCTCGAGAGCACACTGAAAGAACCCCCATCAAAATCTGATTAATAATAAAGATTCTAGGGTCAATTATGTAAAAAAAAACCAATTTTTCTCCTTTTTTGGCCCTTTATTGTAAAAAGGGCGGGGCCGAAAATCTATAATCGAAATCTTAGTTTACGCATGTGCCAAGAAACATCATACTAAAATTTGATAATAATCCATCTACTAGAACCAAAGTTATGCTGCCCAAAAAAGCCGACACCAACGCCATACCATTATACGACCGCAAAAAAAAAGAGAATTTAAATATTACTTTCTTTTGATACTTGGTACCATTTATCAGCCTTGTCAGGTTTTGATCAGACTGACCCTGTGAATCCGATCTGTTTTTAGAAACAGAATTGTCTTAGAAATTGTAAGCAGCTCTACAGCTGTTACAGATAGCTAATTAAATGTGACAAATAAAGGGCTACGCCGAGCGCAGCGTGATACGACCGCAGCATGTCGACCACTGAAATTTGAACAAGTGTAAACTAAAATGAATGTGGACACAGTAATTTGCTGGACACAATGAGGACCTTGACACATTAATTAACTCGACACAAACTAGTGAAAATTGAATCCCTTATTACTAGGATATTGTAAGAGCTAAGAAATTATGTTGACTACCATCAAGTGAAATCTAAAGAAAAAACTCAGGTTGAAATGCAATGAAAAATAAAGATTTCACATCTTTTGAAATATTGCAATTTGGCCCCTTTGACCCATTAACCTGGGAAACCAAAGAGCAACGCAAAATATACTGCCATATCACTGAAAGCTTACAATGAGAACAATCTAAAGATAAAAATCCCATCAAAATGTAATGAAAAATAAAGACTTCACATATTTCTAATAATTGCAATTTTGACCCCCTTTGATCCTTATAGCTCGGAAATGGAAAGAACTACATCAAATTCGTTGGCATAACTTTGACAGCTTACACTGAGAGGAATCCAAAGAAAAAAATCCCATCAAAATCTGATGTAAAATAAAGGTTTTACATATTTCTAAAAATTGTAACTTTGGCCCCTTTGACCCCTAATAGCTCAGAAACGGTAAGAGCTGCACCAAATCCGTTGACATACTACTGAAAGCCTACAATGTGAGGAATCTAAAGAAAAAAATCCCATTGAAATCGGATGAAAAATAAAAATTTTAGGTATTCTGCATGTTTGCAATTTTTGCCCCATTGGGCCCCTCATAGGTTGGATAGAAACAAGTTTTCAAAAATCTAATGGTGCAGCGCTATGTTAATTTTTCATAAGGAATCCAATGCCAAAAACTGCATCAAAATCGGGCTAGAAATTAAAAAATTTAAATTTTTGAAATTTGCCCCTTTTGGGCCCCATTTATCTCGTGAACGGTACATGCCACGTGAATTCTGATTGGAAATTTCCTCATGAGGACACTGAAAGAAACCCCATCAAAATCCGACAAATAATAAAGATTCTACAGTAGAATATATGAAAACATCAAATTCAACCCTTTTTGGCCCCTTTTTTAAAAACGGGTGGGGCCACAATGACCAAAACTATGCCAAGCCTTCCTTTTGTGCCAAGGAACATTGTGTTTAAATTTCATAAGGATTGGTCAACTGAAACTAAAGTTATTGACCAAAAACAAAAGTGTCTACAGACAACGACGACGACAACAGCACCATACCATAATACGACAAAATTTTTGCGGTCGTATAAAAATGTCAGACCCTCCCCCCCTCAGAAACAAACGGTTATCCCCTAAGTTGAATATTTTGTTAAACTTTAATCTCTCATCAAATACATCAAGCATGTAAAACAAAATATAAAATAGAGAAATTTTAACATTTTCCGAACAGAATTACAAAGAAACTATATAAAAACATAAATAAAAGGTACACATAAACACAATTGTTTACAAAATAAGAAATTGCTGACGGTGAATATTCGAAATGAAATACTAGCAGCTTTTGGCATGTCAAAACGTTTACATTGGAGATATCATCGGCAAACAAATACATCAGGGTAAAAGGGTACTTAATATAATTAAATAAAACTTCTCTAACAAGATGAATCAAAACCAGTAATATCTTACCTTTACCTTTACTTCCAGTAATTCCAGTATGTAAAGTCCGATAAAAAATTATGTTGAAACATGCTCTCTATACAGTACAATTTTAAAAAACAAGTTCCATACTATAATTACAGGGAAGGACTTCGATTTGACATACAATCCTTTGGATGACAGTATATGGAGGGAGTGCTGCGGAACTGTAGATCTTATTATTATCATAATGTGTCATTTTTTTAAATGTGCATATCTATGGCATGAAAACTATTGACACAAATACCATAAAAGCTTAAGGTTTCTTGCAGCTATGCTGCACAAAAGATAAAATTCAAAATATTTGACCAAATCCCTAAGAAGTCATATTTTGGGAAGGCACCTCTGGGGAACCCCTTCTCTCCCTATTTTCATTCAAAGAATCTCCAGTGAAACCACTTGGCGGATTAGAACAAAACTTTGTCACAATGGTCCTTGGGTACCAGTAACCTTCAATAATTTTATCCATTGCATAGAAATGTAGGTCTGTACCCAATCAAAGATGGCCTCCAGCAGGGCAAAAACTTTAACATTTGTTCCTATGCCATGGAAATTCATATAAAGACTTGGTCTCTTAAACAACTGATCAAATTGGAACCAAACTTGATTACAATAAACTTTAATTTGGGAGATCACTTTTTGTGTCCATAAGGATTGCTCAAAATTCAAGATATCTACCAATGGGAAAAGAAGTTTTTCATCGTGCCCTTATAGCAAATTTATGTCATTATGATCTGTGAAACTGATGTCTATTTGATGTCGGTCATGGCCTGTGAGCAATACAGTCATTTGAGAGCCTCTCCTTTATTCTTCGCTTGCTTTTAAGGTTGCACCTTCCTCATATTAGAAGTTAGGGGAGGTACACTGTACCGATTTTTTTGTGGGCGTAACTTCGTATAATTTCTTCGCTCGCTTTTAAAGTAGCACCTTCTCATACTATTTATTGCCAATTGAAAGTTTTTATTTCCTTTAGGACCAAAAATGAGCCATTCTTGTACAAACAGTTTTAATTGGATTTTTATTGGGTGGAGAATTGTCTCCCTTGTCACAATCATCATGTTCAGTTTCATCTTTTATTGCCTTCATACATGATAGCAGACGTTCATTTTGAAAAGAACTGTCAAGGAAATAAAAACAATTAAAAGAGAAGGACAGTTCATCTTTTGGGACAGGATTTTAAATATAACAAACCACTTTTTTCTGCAGTTTGTGGTAAGCCTTCCATGTCTTTCAAGTGTTTCTGTGATCATGCAAGATGTAAAAAAGGATCCGTACCGGACATTGACAACGCAAACAAGCGTGGTGTAACTAGCGTCTGAAACAATCCGACAAGAAGGGAAGAAAATCTTGTGAAGGTTATATATTTATTCAACGTCAACATTTAATTTCAATATTATGACATGACCGTAAAAGTTTAGTTCGTGTCATGTGCCAGCTACATTGTTTTGAAAATTGAATGCATTTTGTTGTTTCCGGATTCTGATAATTTGTCTCGTACAATATTTTTAAAGATTAATCAATTGATTATTGAACAGAAACAGATGTTGCTCGTCAACAGAAGATAGAAGTTTTGTTTTGTAAATGTCATTTATACACTGTAGGTTATATGATTTGTAAAGTAAATGTATCGTCCAAAGCCTTGAAAAATAATTGTGACAGGACAGCCTACCTGCGTTGTAGTAGGCAGTAGATAAATAGCCAGTAAAATCGACTGAGCTAAAGGAATATTTCTTTAGCTCATTCGGTTAGGTGGCTGGCTGAAGTGCTAGAGGTCCCGGGTTTGATCCACGGAGTTGACATTAGTCAATTTTGTAAGGAGTCATGCTCTCCGGTTACATAACCAAAAAAGAAAAAAAATTCCTTGATCTATCATCTGATGATCTGAGCAAATGACAGGATTATTTTCATGCATTTTTGGTCAGTATTTGGATTTTACATGTTATGTCCCATAGAGAAAGTGGCTTCTGTATAACATATATACCCACTGGCCTCTTCTTGTGCAAGTGCAATTGAAAATTTAACAATTTTCTTATTTTAAAGCTGCTAATTTTCTTAATTTATAGCTGCCTATATATAATTCTAATGCAACATGAATGTAACAGTAGATTTCATTGGTCAAAAGTGACCGTCAAATACTCTATCTACATGCCTCGGACAGAGTAGGTTCCGCGTTTTGCCGCCATTTGGTAGCCATTTGGAAAATCCAAAAACAACAAAACTTTTGTATCTCATTAATAAAGCAAAACTAAACACATTTTTATAGTTAAAACACCTTTTAATCGCATTTACTTACGATTTGAAACGTACAGCAAACCTAAAAATGTCCTCCGCTTGTGAAAATGCATTTAAAGTGAAGCTCTGACATTGTGTTGTTGTGACGACGTTCAACACAAAAAATTTTAACGTCGTTTGGCGGATTTTAATTTTTTGCCTTTTTTTGACAAAAATATTGTCTGTCGGAAATCTTCGGGAGACAGACAGATGGACGGACACACAACTGAGGGTATCACATAAATGATGCCTAAAGTACCTTTTGGTATGCCAATATAACTAAGGGCTATTCCAGTAAAAATTCCCACTAGGGGTGGAATGCCATTTTATATCCCCCACCAATAGAAAAAAATTAAATATATAATTAAACTATTAGGATAAGATAGAAATTTACCTACCACCAATAGAAAAAACATACTGGTGTTCCACCCCCGGTGGAAATTTTAAATGGAATAGCCCTAAATGTGTCAAGGTGCCCTTTTGTTTTCCAATTCAATGTTGCACGAAAAATTGCCCTTTGGTATCTCAAATTTGACCTTACACGTAAAAGTAAAATCGTCAACATGGTCAAGGAACATCAAATTCGTCAAAAACCGGCATAAAAAAGTTGGCAGGCATGGCTATTGCTAGCTTCTCCTGAAGCTTTGACACATTGGCCTGGGATTTGAAACCACAGTGGTGTCAGCCTTCATGGTCGAAAGTCCAGTTCCTTAACCATTTGGCCTTCCATTGTTGCTAGACTCTGTCGAAATAAAAATAGTCTTCACAGATTCGTGAATTTCAGGATTATCTGCCACCTTGAAATATTTTTTGGAAATTGTGTTATCCAATCTACACATAGCTTTAAATGTAAGATTAAATAGTGTACGTCTTCCTTGAAAAACTGTCCAGTCTCACAATTGTCTCTTAAGATAAAGTCTGAGACAGAATAAAAGGCTAGAATAACATTTTTGGATTTTGTAGGAATTTGTTGCAAAAATAATGCAGGACACTGATTCATGTTAAACTACTTTGCCTTACGTATGAACTACATTGGTAATAAGGCCATAATAAACAATATACCAGATTCTCATCATGGCCCCTGATTTTTTTACTGGCCTCAAAAAAATTTTTATTTTAATTTTTTGCCCAATTTGACAAATCTCTTTTAGAACGACAGCATTTTTCACAAAATTTGAAAAAAAATATAATAAAATTCACCCACCTACCCCAAAATGTGAGAAAAAAAATGGGTGAGAATCTAAGAAATTACATGTATTTTTCAACAGCCTAAACCTGGGTATGGTTTCCTACAAAAAGGTTTGCCTTCCTACAGTCTGTCTGTCAGGTCCTGACACTGAAAGTATTGAGGACCTTTTCCATACTTTTAGAGAGGTAATTTTGGTATGTGAGTCTACCACCAAGAGTTGCAGATCAAGTTTGACTTTGGTGCAGGACTACTTACTGGTAATTTTGATGTTATGGGCCTTAAACTGAGAAAATTTGGGTAAAATAATTTTTTTCCTGACATATTTTCAACTACTGCAACTATTGACATGTTTGATGAAAAATTTGGCATGTGAGTCTTCCACCATGAGTTACAGATCAAGTTTTAGTTTGGTTGTGGTCTACTGATTTCAGACTGAGTTATTGGCCTTTAACCATTTGTTAACTGTGAAAATTTTTGTAAAATATAAGATCCAAACTTTTCATCTAAAACCTATTCAGATATTAATCTTAGTATACCAATACGAGGTACATTTTGTAAAGATCAATTTTGAAATCGTTGTTGGTTTAATCCCACCTTTTCTGCCAAGGGTCCTGTGCCTTTAAAATTGGGAAAATTCACGCGATTTGTTCAAAATTGGGAAAAAAGTAGTCAGTTCAACAGTTGATTTGTATAATGTGTGCTTTCTTTTACTTTCTTTCTTTACCGCAAAAATTATTCCAAGTTATCATGTTTGAATAGAGAAATACCATTATCAAGCTTAGTTCAAGTGCAAAACTTTCAATTCTAGTAGTGTCCCTTCACTGGCTTCACACAACAGGGTTTTACTAACGGTGCCAGTTAATAAAAAAAACAAACTCTGATCAGAGGAATCAAAATTTTATCGATTTTCGACATTGAAGACTGATTGAGTTTAACGTACGTTATGAGTGAAACAAACATGTCGTTTCACTCACTTTATCAGTAAAAATTACTAAAACGGCTTTTATTGCTTAAATTTTTGTGCCTTGATAAAGTTATGAATCCATTGGGTGCCGATTTTAGCAATTTCTACTTCAAATTGTGCAATGACACGACCTCGATGAATAAACAATCTGGTTTCCAGTACTTTACGAAAGTAAGCATAAAACAAACAGGAAATGTGGGCATGCATTCGGTATTCCTCTTGAGCTTTCATTTCCATGGTATCGGGTGACTGGTTTACCAAAAACTGATAGTTGCCAGTCTATTTCATGTAAACAAAACGTGAAACTGAAACTTTTTAACGACGTTTTTAAACATAAACAAAATTGGGAAAAATTATGTTTTTTGTCCATTGGGAATGGGGCCGAAATTCGGCCCCTAAATGCACTATAGATTAGGCCCTGAACTTGTTGGAAAAAATAGCAGTTTTTGCTTATTTTTTCCAACATTTACAGATAGTTATCAAACGTTTGGTATGTGAGTATAGCACTATAACTTACAGATCAAGTTAAAGTTTTTTCCAGTCCACAGATTTTGAAAGAAGGTGGCTTTACCATTTACTAATTGTCCTTGCCCCCAGAAAACCAATACCTATAACAGAACGCTTGGTTTATTTTGGTCTGGAATTTTAGCTACTGGTATATAAATAAGTTGAAATTTCCGCTAAAAACAGGACCCTTGTAATTCCGAATTCACCTATGTATAAACAGAACGCTTAATTGGTTTATTTTGGTCTGGAATTTTACCTACTGGTATATAAATAAGTTAACAGAAGGCTTGGATTATTTTGGTCTGGAATTTTACCTACTTGTGTATAAATAAGTTGAAATTTCCTCTAAAAACAGGACCTTTGGAATTCCGAATTCCAGCTGTATAGATTGATCTGAAAATTGAAAGTATATTATCTCTGAAAACATATTTCTGTAGGCAATTAAATCATTTAAATGTCACATTTGTTTTGCCATCTACATTGATACATCTGTAAGAGTATTTTAGTAGACTGGTAGATTAAATGTACTACCAGTTTATTGCAATTTACAAGTATACTGAAATAATTAACTCATAGCCTAAATTGACCACACAAATTATTTATTGCATTTCTTGAATCAATTTTGTGGTTGCAAAGACCAAATTTGGGAACCTCCATTTTGAACAAATTGATTAAACTGACAAAGATTAAGAACATCAACTTTTCATTTTTGATGATTTTGAAAAAACAAGATTCAAAGTTCCTTATTGCAGGGAGTCAGGCACACAAATTTTAAAGGGGCAGGCCACCAAAAATTTAGATAAATAAGCACAGTGCGTCAATAAAAACAGCTGGGCATCATGCCATACCAAAATTAGCCACAGGAAACTACAAATGTATACAAAAAAAGAAACCTCTGAAAGCTGAAACAGCTTGGTTTTTACAAGCGGTCAAAAATCAGAATGGACATAAATGTACAAAGACAAAACTCATTCCACAAATACATAAAAATTGTACGTCATAATTTTAATAAACCAATCACAACCAACTGCATTCTGAAGGGGGACCTACAGAACTATGTCAAATACAATGAACCAATCGCTTAAAGAGAAATAATACGTAATGTCCCAACTTATGCACGTGCTTAAAAGAAGGAAGTTCCAATTCAAAGTATCTATAAACATGATAAATAAATGAAATAAAATTTCACTATTTCTTTTAACATGTTTAATCTTTTAATACTTGGAAATTGCGATATTTGTATCAAAATGAATTAATGACTATTCCTACAAATAATATGTCACTACAGACATAGGAAGTGCACAGAAAGCATCCTTAATGTACATGAACCTAAAATGCGAAAAATATTGACATATTTATATCAACATGAATTATATCCAATCTACAAGTTAAATTATATGCTGCAACAGAAAAAAAGTCCTCCAATTCTTCTACCGGTATACGTGAACCAAAATAGCAAGAAATAAATTAAATCTGAAATCACACAGGTAGTTGATAACAAAATCAATTATATTAATACGACATTGGTTGGGATACCAGTTTCTCAATTACAAGTAAAGGTTTTGCTAAAAATAATGTGTTTGTCAACAGGGACAATATGTACATATAAATATTTTGTATCATGTGTAGTGCCATCAACTCCTAAAGCAGTACTGTGCGCACTTTATTATTAAATAAATTTATATCAACTTCACATCTGATAAAGCATTTTGCATTTTGCATGATTTGATTGGATATGTACATGATCAGTGTGACGTCTGCCCAGAAGTTGTTAAAAAATCGTGACGTATGATGTCTGCTTGAAGGTCAGTTTACTCGTCCATGAATTTTGACGGCTTGTAGTATAATTAATTTTATATCAAAGGGAATTAAATTTAACTTGTAAATATATATTCCTTTGGTAAATTATATGATTTCTTTTTATGCCCACTGATCTTTAGGTTGGGGGCATATTGTTTTTGCCCTGTCTGTCTGTCTCATTGTCTGTATGTATGTCTATCTGTCTGTCCGCAAGTTTAACCTGGCTAATAATTTTTAAACCAGATGTGATAGGACCTTCATATTTGGTTTGTGTATTGATCATGTGAAGCTGAACACAATTATGCAAATTTAATGAAGGTCAGGTCAAAGGTGAAGGTCACAGAGGTCAAAAGGTCAAAATATAGATTTTGCTATAGCTCGTTAATTACAATTGATAGAGGCTTGATATTATATATGTTAATAGATGTATTGAAGGTTAATACAAATATACTAGAAAAATTTGGATCAGGTCAAAGGTCAAGGTCACTGAGTGCAAATTTGAAAACTTTAACAAAACTTTAACATTGCCTATATCTTTTCATACAGATGTGATAGGACCTTCATATTTGGCCTGTATATTGGTCATATGAAGCTGAACAGCATTATGCAAATTTTAATAAGGTCAGGTCAAAGGTCAAGGTCACAGAGGTCAAAAGGTCAACATGAAGAATCTGCTATAGCTCATTAATTACAATGGCTAGAGGCTTGATAATTGATATGTGAATAGATTTAATGAAGATTATCACAAATCCGTGAAAAAAGTTCAGTCAAGTCAAAGGTCAAGGTCACTGAGTGCAAATTTGAAATCTTTTAAAATTGCCTTTATCTTTCCAACCGGATGTGATAGGACCTTCATATTGGGCCTGTATATTGGTTATAATAAATAAATATGTTTATTCCAATCAAGGGCCCATGCAGGGCAAAGTCATTACAAGTATTACATAATTACATATATAGAAAAAAAAACAGCCGTATACAATAAACAGTATGTATCCAGAGACGATTAAACACATGTTACAAAATGTCTCTGGTTTATCACAAGTGAATGTTGCAGATTATGTACTAGAGGTGGCACAAAGTCTAGAGATTTCAAGTGAAAAATATAGTATAAAGAATATATAATAAATAAAATAAAAAGAGGATGATAGAGAGGTGACATAGTGAAACAATCCACCTCGTGACTAGTGCAAGAAATCAAGTACTGTTTGTAGTAGTTGATCAGATGCAAGAGTCACCAAGGGCCGATGCATATAGGAATCTATTATCACTATGTAAACCAGTCAGTCTCCTTTCACCTTGCATTGGCGACAAATTAAATTTAACACGGAAATGACAATCTAAAATAAGAGGAATCCACCTCGTGACTAGTGCAAAAAAACAAGTGCTGTACAAGGCAGTTGATTAGATGCAAGCGTCACCAAGGGCCGGTGCTTCTTGGATAACTCAATATTATGTATGTCATTTTCCTAGCACATACACTGTGTGCATATGGTTTGAATCAAATTCGATTAAGATTAAAATGATTAATAAACTAACTTATATCGAAATTAAAGAGATGGAAATACTTTTCCATCAAAATGGTCAGATGCAAAAATATGGGTGTGATTTCTTAAAATTTAAATAAATTTTTCACAATATGGAATTCTCATATATTTGTATGAACTTTACTTCATTGGCAATAACTTAGGTTTATGTAAACCAGAAAAAGTGCCACCTCCAGTAGAACATGTCCATTGCTCCAAAAATATATATATGAGGGAAAAAAAAAAAGATTTGCATTTAACAAAATAAATTAAACATTTAATGAATATGCACAATTCAGTTAAGATTTCTTTGTTTTCAACATTCATTAACCATATAAATTTGTTTTTTGAATCTAAATTCTTAAAATTAGTGCAATTCTCCTCTATAGAAGATAGTAATTTATGTCCTTTGTCACTAAGTGCATCACAATGGAAGAGGAAATGTATTTCATCCTCGACTTCGTTACTGGAGCACCTGGAGCATGTCCTATTGTGTCTTGGGATACCCTGATGTCTACCTTTCTCAATCTTTAGAGAGTGTGCTGATAGGCGTAAACGTGTTAGCCATTTTCTTAATTCAAAATTGTTTATTATAGACAAATACCCCTCACAGCTATATTATTTTTGCACAAAATATAGCTGCTTAATTTGCCATCTGCATTTTTCATGAGGTTTTTATTCCATTCTAATACAAAAAAATCAACAATATCTTTAGGGCCTAAATGTTTATTGCTCAAGGAACTGTTTGATTTTGTAGATTTTAATATATTTAGGACATAATTCAAGGAAGCACACCATGAACTTTTGTTTGAATCTGCTAATATTTTAGATTCTATACAAGCATCATTTAACAATGGAAAAAAGGAGCACACTTTTTCCACTCTATAATAATATTTGACCATTGACTTCACATTATTAAAATATATAGGAGCGTCCTAATTCTGATAATACTGGTTATATAAAGCTGAACAGCATTATTCAAATTTCACTTAGGTCAGATCAAGGTCACAAGGTCAAGGTCACAGAGGTCAAAAGTTCAAAATCTAGATTTTGCTGTAGCTCATTAACTAAAATTGCTAGAGGCTTCATATTCTGTTTGTGAATAGATCTAATAGAGCTTAGTACAAATCTACCAAAAAAAAAGTTTAGGTAGAAGGTCAAGGTCACTGAGTGAAAATTTGAAAACTTTAATATTGCCTATATCTTTTCAACCAGATGTGATAGGACCTTCATATTTGGCCTGTATATTGATTATATAAAGCTGAACAACATTATGCAAATTTCATTTAGGCCAAGGTCACAGAGGTCAGAAGGTCAGAATGTAGATTATGCTTTTAGTTCATTAATTACGATTGCACTATATGCGAATAGTTCTAATGGAGCTTAGTACAGTTGTCTACTTAACTGGTTGCAATTTTAACAAGTGTGTATTGTAGACATGTATATATACACATCTTGTTTATATATAATTTTTTATACGGCCGCAAAAATTTTGCGGTCGTATTCTGGGCTCTATTTAGTCGACTGAAATGGTCGCCTAGGCGACTAGAAAAAAAATTGGCGACTAAAAATAAAAATTAGTCGCCATTAGGTCCACCATATCGTAACCTTTAGTCGACTGAAATAAATCGTATTTATACTGTTTTGGGTATTGATTTATACTCTTTAATTTCCTTTCCGCGTTTATTCGATGTCAGTTAACAGTAAAAAGTGTCTCAATTAAGCAAATGTGGTCTGGATTATTTCTCACAGGTAAAGCTTTCAGCAAGTGATATCAGAGACTAAATTTCCTGCCCCTACCAATTTCTCCTCTTTGCCACTGGTGATCGAAACTCGTTGCCCCTTCCACCTTTTATTTCTTTCTTCTTACACTTATAATTTGTTTGATTTGATTAGCCTGTTCTCATCCTATTTAAGATGAAATAGTGTTCACTGTAGGTTAACTTCTAACTATTCAATCTATCTATCTATCTATACAGTAGTCCCCCTCTTGAAAGACCACTCATTTGAGAGACCACCCCTTTTTAGAGACCACATTTCTCTTGCATTAACTCTTTTGTGAACAAATTGACCCCTTTTGGAAGACCACCCCTAAAACCCAACCAGAGGCCACCCTTTCTCTGTCAAAAATATACACATTACCCCTCTATAAAGACCATATTTTGTTTTGTAAACACTGATGAAAATCAATTAAATGCCATTTTGATATAAGTTACTGAAATAATTAAACCATCAATTAAATTGACTTAATTAGCAAGTGACAAGCCCTACATGTATATTAAGGAGAAAGATAATGATTTGAGGTGTAATTATCTGCAATTATTAGAAATTTTATTTTTTAGGGAGAACTAATTAACACTCGCTTAATTATTTGATAAAGACAGGCTGTTGAGAATTAAACTAAAGACACATACATGTGCAGGTCATTCTTAGTATTTTAATAGGTTTCTGGTTAATGCATGTATTTAAATCTTTATTAGATATACATTCATATAAAATATAATGTGTCAAATGTCATGAATGTGAATGTAACAATAAGAGCACATTCTGAATGCTTTCTTAAATACATTGAGTGAAATAGAATAGATAATTTGTTATACAAAATACTTATTTTCAGCCATTTAGATTTTTGGACCTATTCCTTTTGAGTGACCACCCCTTTTGTAAGGCTAATTTTATGTTGCAAATGGGGTGGTCTCTCAAGAGGGGGACTACTTTACTTTCCTACAGAGATGAGAAAATGCTAAATTTCCTGTCCCTAGCCAATTCTACCAGTGGCAAACAGAACTCGTTGCCCCAGTAATTTCTTCCACATTTAATTGTCACTTCTTTTACTTAAAATTTTTAAACATTGATTAGTTTGTTCTCGTAGGGATCAAGCTGAAATATTGCTAATTGGACATAAATTTCTAACTCCTCAATCAGTCAACTGACATGCTTCTTTTACAGCTTCAAACACCGAAATATCTCTGGTGACTGAAAATTTTTCACTGGCGACCATTAATAATAATAATAATAATAATAATAATAATAATGTTGCCATTTTGTTGACAACGATGGCCAACTGGCGACCTCAAATTAAAGTCTACTTTGAGGCCTGGTAATAAGGTATGGTGCTGGCGTCGGCTACGGCGTCAACGTCTGTGGACAGCATAACTTTGGTTCTAGGTGACGGATTGTTGTCAAATTTTAGTATGATGTTTGTTGGCACATGCTTAGGCCTGGGTTTTAATTTCGCGTTCCCTGCCCCGCCTGTTTCAGAAAAATAGGCAAAAAAGGGGCTGGCGTCCTTGGTCTGTTAACTTTTCACATAATCATCTTCTCCTCTGAAAACACTGAAGCAAATTCAACCAAATTTACAGGAATGTTGTACTAAAGGTCCTTTACAAAGATTGCTCATTTCGTTCTGATCCAATTAAAAACATGGCCGCCAGCGCGGAACTTAGGTTTAACATTGGACATTATGGGAAAAATCACATAAATTTTCATCTTTTGCTCCAAAACAACTGTAGCAAATTCAACCAAACTTTACAGGAATGATGTTCTAAAGGTCCTTTACAGAGATCGCTCATTTCGTTCCAATCCGACAAAAAACATGGCTGCCAGCACAGAAGATGGTTTAACATTGGACTCTATGGGAAAATTACATTTTCATGTCCTCCACTACAACAACTGAAGCAAATTCAACCAAACTTCACATTAATGATGTAAGGAAGGTCCTTTACAAAGGTTGCTCATTTAATTTGGATCCGATAAAAAACATAGCTGCCAGTGCGGAACTTAGGATTAATATTGGACCCTACGGGAAAATCACATTTTTATCTTCTCCTCTGAAACCACTGAAGCAAATTCAACCAAACTTTACCATGTTTACAGGAATGATGTTCTAAAGGTCCTTTACAAAGATTGCTCATTTAATTCGGATCCGATAAAAAATATGGCCGCTAGCAAGGAACTTACGTTAAACATTTGACCCTATGGGAAAAATAACATTTTCATCTTCTCTTTGAAACCAACAAAGCAAATTCTACCAAACTTTACAGGAATGATGTACTAAAGGCCCTAAACAAAGATTGCTCATTGTGTACAGATCCGATAAAAAAACATAGCCGCCAGCGTGGAACTAGGTTTAACATTGGACCCTGTGGGAAAAATTACATTTTCATCTTCTCCTTTGAAGCTTCTCAAGAAAATTCAACCAAACTTTACAAGAATTATGTACTAAAGTTCCTCAACAGAGATTGCTCATTGTGTGTCGATCCAATAAAAAGCATGGCCGCTAACACGGAACATAGTTTTACATTGGACCCTATGGGAAAATCACATTTTCATCTTTTCCTCTGAAACCACTGAAGCAAATTCAACCAATCTTTACAGGAATGATGTACTAAAGGTCCTTAACAAAGATTGCTAAATTGTGTACTGATCTGATAAAAAACATGGCAGCCAGCACGGAACATAGTTTAACATTGGACCCTATGGGAAAATTTTATTTTCATCTCCTCCTCAGAAACCACTGAAGCAAATTCAACGAAACTTTACAGAAATAATGTACTAAAGGTCCTTTACAAAGAATGGTCATTTTGTTACGATCAGATAAAAAACATGGCCGCCAGCCCGGAACATAGTTTAACATGGGAAAAATCACTTTTTCATCTTCTCCTATGAAACCACTGAAGCAAATTCCATCAAACTTTACAGGAATGATGTTTGGAAAGTCCTTAACAAAGATTGCTCATTTGGTTACAATCTGATAAAAAAAAACATGGCCGCCAGCAGGGAACATAGTTTAACACTGATCCCTATATGGGAAAATCACATATTTATCTTCTCCTCTGAAACCACTGAAAAAAATTCAACCAAGCTTTAGGGGAATGATGTACAGAAAGTACATTACAAAAATTGCTCATTTCATTTCGATCCGGCAAAAAGCAGGGCCTTGACTGCAGAACAAAGTTAATATTGGAACCCGCTATGAGAAAACCATCCTTTTCATCATCTTCTCTGAAACTATTCAAGCAAACCATCCTTTTCATCATCTTCTCTGAAACTATTCAAGCAAACTAAACTAAATGTATAGAAGGTCCTTTGCAAAAATTGCTCATTTCAATAGGATGAGACAAAAAACATGGATGCTAATGGAGAACATAGCTAAATATAAGACCCCATTGGTAATAAAAACATTTTTGGTCATGCATGGCATGGAAGCATTTTGTCAGGTGAGCGATACAGGCTCAGTCTCTGAGCCTCTAGTTTTCACTAGTTTGTGACCAGATAATTAATGTGTCAATGTCCTAATTGTGTCCAGCAAATTACTGTGTCTACATTCATTTTAGTTTACACTTGTTCAAATTTCAATGGTCGACATGCTGCGGTCGTATCATTCTGCGCTCAGTGTAGCCCTTTATTATGTACATGTATCTTGATAGGTTGTAACATATTGTAATCAATGTAAATAATATGGTACAGTCCTTAGAGGAATTATTTATTCTTATAAGTCAAAGTGCTTTATAAATATTGTATAATAATAAATAATAATGAATTCTTTGGTCTTGATATAGACTGGTTTTTAGAGGTTCCACTGTCAGTCAGGGGACATACTGGTGCAAGTCTGAAGAATTTTAGATTTGTTTTGGTATAAATAATTTCCAGTTTAGCTCTAAGTTTTGTATGCATAGACCTGTTGAAGTCTAAAATTTCTAGACCTGATGAAGTCTAATGTTCTTTTCCTGTTGCACAGGCATTTCAAATTTTATGGATAATTAGACTAGCTTGCATAATTTAAGTCTTAAATTTGCTAAATTGACCATTTTAATGAGCCAGGCATCAATATTAAGAGGCTGGGCTGCTGGGCATCCAGAACTTATTAGAATTACATGGAAGTTTAATTCTCCATTTTTGAAAATTATTGATTACTGGGGCAAAATTAGGAGATCAGGTGTACAATAGATTGAAATTTATTATAAAAGTTAACAAAATCATCAATTCCAACAAACTGCTTTAGCAGATTGGTATATTGCTTTTTTAAACTTACAAGGCTATATAGTAATGATTTTTTTTCAGTGATAAACAATATGAAAGAAAATTACAAATACCCATTAAACACAAAAAACATACAATGATAATTTCATTTAGACTTGTTTAAGTCTGATCAATTTAAGACTTGTTCAGGTCAAAATTGCTCAACAAAACCTATAATTTCGGACTTTGAGAAGTCTAAAATAATTCAACTTACTCCAGTTTGTCCCCTGATGCATTCTCTGTGAGAATAATGTTTCTGAATGTATAGAATTTGAAATGAAAAGAATTCATAAGAGTTTCTTCATTTAAAACTTTTAACAATGGGTATATCTTTTGAATGATAAGAGATAGAAGCTTTTTACTTCATAGGTGTATTTATCATACCTGTTAACCTTTGGTAGCTTCTATGAGGGAGATCTCCCTCATATCATCCCATCTAGGTAACAACCTTTTTTCAACAAAAAATTAAGAAAAGAGCATATGGAAATCAATTATATAAGCTGTTAGATCAATTTCTAAAATCAAAATCGTACCATGATTTTAAAATCATTCATCATATTTCGTAATTTTGCCAAGAACGCAAAACAAATTTAGGGGACGAGCATTTGATTTGCAGGGGATCTCCGGAGGGCTTGGGCGAGTTTGCCTAGAAAATATATTTATTTTCATGAAAATCTCAAACAAATTATTTATTTTTACTAATTTTACCTTGGAGTATTTATTTCGAATTTGCAACAAAAAATTTTTTTTCTTCAAATCAAAGTTGAATTATTTATTTTCACGAGAAGTTGAATTACATTAAATTAACCCCCCCCCCTGAAAATTAAATGGTCCTCCCCTTAGGAATACTGTTAAAAAATTAAACTATTTTGTCTATGAGGGAGGTTTAGGGGGAGAAAAAGCAGTAAGGGCTAGATTTTGATCTCCCTTGAGGGAGATCCAATCAAAGGGGAGATTGGGCCCTTAAGATTGAGTCTCTTCCTTAAAGGGAGAGGATAAACAGGTATGGTATTTATTGCTAAACCCCGGCTGAAATACTAGTAACTTAGCATTTTTTTTTATTTGCAATATACTGCCATTGCTTGCTGATATGGAACAGCAAACCAGTATGCTTGGCTGGTGAGTTATTTCCCTTGGCCAAAAATTAGTAAAAATGCGAAAGTCTGCTAATATGAAAAAGGATTATTGCTATCTGCTTTGTTCTCACAATTCTTGTGTTATGGCGGATTTTTTATGTTTATCAAGTTATAATTAAGTATTATAGTACTACACATGCATAATGTAAAATTTTTCATGTATATTGGAATTGAGTAATGTGAAAAAGTTAACCTTAAGGTGGTAATCCTTTTATATAACATTATGTCGATAGTAGAAAACTATGTCTGTCATAAATGGAAACACCATCAGGATATTCAGTATATCGTAAGTTTTTTTCCGTACTTACACGTAGATAAAATAATAAATTAATCAACAGAACCAACATCCGGTAAGTTTGAAGTTCGTAAGAATCTCCTGAAGTATAGGTTTGTAGGATTTTAAAATGATATACATTTATTTTCCTTGCCTGAGGGAGATATGGAGGGAAATATGAAGATTTGTTGACCTCAGGGTAACATCTTCCTATCTCCCTCATGCATGGGAAATAAGTATTTTTTCCACTACTCCATTTAAAATGTACAAACCATTAGAAAATTTTGAGGTGTCTCTGGGAATATGACCCCTATTTCTTAAAAATTTGTTACCTTTTGTGTGCAATTCAAACACAAATTGACAAATAGCCACTTGGATAGAATCCACTTTTTCTGAAATCCCATCAAAAAGTCCCTCTTTTTCTAATTCTTTAAGGAATAATCCAGCTAACTGTTATCTGGTTTGTGCTGTTTTATTATACCCCCGCTTAAGTGGGTAGTACAATGTATATAGTGATCATGATTTCAGTTCGTCCATTCGTCTGTCAGTCCATCCGTTCGTTATTCCGTCTGCCATAGTGTACACTTTGCGGCAACTACTCCTCCTAGACCATTTGGTGAAATTTAATGAAACTTTCACAGAATGTTTAGTACATATTGCCATTGTGCAGCAGCTATTGAAAAATTTTATTTGACGTGATTTTTTTTTTTTTTTTTGGATGAATTTTTAACATCTGGAACCAAATAGGGGAGGAGGGGGTATGTTTTTGTGAGCTTTTCTCACAGTGTTGTTATCATCTCAACCCTCTGCTATCATTTCAGAGGGTGTTATAGAGAGAATAGTTAAATCTAGAGAATTTCCAATGCGGGTATATGATATTATACATATTATCCTTCCTTCCGTCCGTCCATCCGTCCAAGTTTGTCACACTTTTCTCAGCTACCTATAGGCCGATTTCTTTCAAACTTGGTATTTGACTTAATATAGAGGGAATGCGTCGTCTCCCATTTTGGTCACCTTATATCAACGTCCTGTTTGGCGGGACTTAGCCATTTTTCCCTTTATTGAACATAGTGAAAATTTTCGTCACACTTTTCTCAGCTACTGCTGGGCCGATTTCTTTCAAACTTGGTATTTGACTGTATATATAGGGGGAATGTGTCGTCTCCCATTTTGGTCACCTTATGATATCAACTTCCTGTTTGGCGGGACTTAGCCATTCCCTTTATGGACCACAGTGAAAATTTTCGTCACACTTTTCTCAGCTACTGCTGGGCCAATTTCTTTCAAATTTGGTATTTGACTTTATATATAGGGGAATTCCTCGTCTCCCATTTTGGTCACCATATGATATCAACTTCCTGTTTGGCGCGACTTAGCAATTTTTCTTTTTATTGAACATAGTGAAAATTTTCGTCACACTTTTCTCAGCTACAGTACTGCTGGGCCGATTTCTTTCAAACTTGGTATTTGACTTTATAAATAGGGGGAATGCGTCGTCTCCCATTTTGGTCACCTTATGATATCAACTTCCTGTTTGGGGGGACTTAGCCATTTTTCCCTTTATTGAACATAGTGAAAATTTTCTTCGAACTTGTCTTAGCTACTGCTTGGTCGATTTATTTCAAATTTGGTATTTGACTTTATATATGCAGGGAATGTGTCGTCTCCCATTTTGGGCACCTTATGATATTAACTTCCTATTTGGCGGGACTTGCCATTTTTCCTTTTTTAATGTGTAAAATAATATGAGTGGGTGTATACCTAGCACAATAATGCCTACAACCTCATGGTTTGGATACATGTTTGGAGGGGAATATGATGTCTTGTCCAAAGCCTGGTTTATGTGGGTATTGGTCCATGAAAATTAGCTATGAGTTAAGTTAGAATGTGGAATAATATACTACAGTCCAGAAAGATACATACCGTGACTAATCACTGTGATAGTGGTGTCCCACTCGAACAGTGGCTTTCAATATGTCTCTTTCTGTACTGTATGTGTCAGAACAGCACTTCAGTAGATTGCAAGTTCTTGGTTTATTTCATAAATATACATGCCTTCATATACTGTATGGTTGTTATATATTTCACAGGATATTAATTTATCAGATAATGACAAAAATCAAAACTTTCTCAGAAATTTCATCAGAATCAAACATCTGTATAGTTACCATGTTTACTGGAACCAAATACAACTTTATCCTGGGAATTGAGACAAAAGTAATTTTATGCATTCACAGTTTTAAAAAAAAATTAGGGCTGGTAGTATAGATTTTGGGGCCTGGGGGAACAAAATCTACTGAGTAATTTTAATCATTATATATGTTAATTGGCCTATATTTGGTTGATATTTCAAATTCAATGAATAGAACATGCAAAAATGTTTAGCATTTCAAATTGACATTGCGGCAAATATAACATGTATAATCACGACATTAGTTAAATTAAGGAATGGAAAGGCCTTCTTGAGCCACATTAAGGTAGATCGGTAGTCTTCCGCCATTTTGAATTTGTTATTTATGCTGTTATGGTATTATCTGCTTTTTAAATATGCAAATATTTTTATTTGTAATGAATCAATCAATATTATATCCACAATACAAAATGCAAAGAACCTACATGGACTTGATTTCACATGTCTTTATCTTATTAGACGAGGTATGGTAACTTGATAATTAAATAAATGGGAAGAGGATTTTTGAAAAAGGGAGATAATCTGATAAAAATATTTTACAAAGATATCACTATGAAAATTAACATTTTACAAATTATATTGAAAACAAAGTCGGTGACCCCCATTTTTAGCTCACCTGGCCAAAGGCCACGTGAGCTTTTGCCATCACTTGGCGTCCGTCGTCGTCCGTCGTCCGTCCGTAAACTTTTCACATTTTTGCTATCTCCTCAGAAACCACTGGACCAATTTGAACCAAACTTTACAGGAATGATGTATGGAAGGTCCTTTACTAAGTTTGCCGAAATTTTTCCGATCCGCCAAAAAACATGGCCGCCAGCGCTGAACTTAGATTTAACATTGGACCCTATGGAAAAAAGCATATATTTGCTATCTCCTCTGAAGCTACTGAAGCAAATTGAACCAAACTTTACAGG
>MJUU01039226.1:11024-26271 GCA_002080025.1 Modiolus philippinarum
TATTCTTTAATGATTACATATAAAATAAACCCCGACTTTGGAAAGTGCATGTGGCTTGGTTGTTAATTTAAGCATTTGTATATAAGCATCGCCCACAAGAATGTTGCATGGTTGGCAAAACAGCTCAGTTTTTAGTTCTATTCTTTAATGGCCATTTCAAATTCTGTTGATAACCATACACACATTTTATCTTTTTCAGATTTATGTGTAGATAAATTTAAATGTAGGAATGGTAAATGTATTGACAAAGATCTAGTATGTGATAAACACCATGAAGATAACTGTGGGGATATGTCAGATGAATATTGTGTCCTAATACTGCCCTCTACGGCAGAGTCTAAAAAAGGCAAGTATGTTTGGTGAATATTGTGGCTTACTGCCCTCTACAGCAGAATCTAAAAAAGGCAAGTATGTCAGTATTGTGTCTAACTGCCCTCTACAGCAAAATCTAAAAAAGGCACGTATGTCAGTATTGTGTCTAACTGCCCTCTACAGCAGAATCTGAAAAAGGCAAGTATGTCAGTATTGTGTCTAACTGCCCTCTACAGCTGAAACTAAAAAAGGCAAGTATGTCAGTATTGTGTCTAACTGCCCTCTACAGCTGAATCTAAAAAAGGCAAGTATGTCAGTATTGTGTCTAACTGCCCTCTACAGCAGAATCTAAAAAAGGCAAGTATGTCAGTATTGTGTCTAACTGCCCTCTACAGCAGAATCTAAAAAAGGCAAGTATGTTTGGTGAATATTGTGGCTTACTGCCCTCTACAGCTGAATCTAAAAAAGACAAGTATGTTTGGTGAATATTGTGGCTTACTGCCCTCTAAAGCTGAATCTAAAAAAGGCAAGTATGCTTGGTGAATATTGTGGCTTACTGCCCTCAACTGCAGAATCTAAAAAAGGAAAGTATATCTGGTGAATATTATACAATTAAAGACTTTTGATGAGGTTAATACCACAATTTAACAACCCAATGGATGTTATAATTACGGAGGCCGGTTATGGCTGAGGTGATTATCCGATCTAGTGGGTTGTTAAATTATGGTTTTAAGTGAAATCAAAAGTCATCAATTGTTTTATTATAAAAATAATTGTTTGTTCCAAATTTTTACAGATTTTGCATTTCCATCTTTTGATACTTAGTCTGGACATTGTTTGTACTTTAGGAAAATAAATTTTTCCTGTTACTATATATGGGTACACGCTGAAGTATGACATTGCAGTATGTGATGTTTGGTTTCCCCTGATCTATTTTGGGTACGTGACAGCAGTGATAAATGTTATGTCTACCTCGCATGCATAATTGAGCAGTGGTCATAACGTTTTCTCACTAGAAGTAATGTATACTTTTATCCAATCAAAAGAGAAAGAATTTTTAGTCATTTAATAATATGTCTTATTGCCCTCTACAGCAGAATCTAAAAAAGGCAAGTATATGTGGTGAATATTGAGTCTAACTGCCCAGTACAGTAGAATCTTAAAAAGGCAAGTATGTCTGTATTGTGTCTTATTGCCCTCTACAGCAGAGTTTAAAAAGGCAAGTATGTCTGGTGAATATTCTGTCTTGCTGCCTTCTATGGCAGAATCTAAAAAAGGCAAGCTAAGTGTGTCTGGTGAATATTGTGCCTTACTGATCTCTACAGCAGAATCTGAAAAAGGCAAGTATGTCTGGTGAATATTGTTTCATATTGCACTCTAAAGCAGAATCTGAAAAGGTAAAGTTAAAACATACAGGATGTACATCTACAACATATGCATGAAAAACAAGACTTCAAGTCAGTCTAGTTTATGATAGTTTTATGCCCTCATTTCATTTACAATCTTGCTTTAAGTTAAAGCAATATTGGAAAGTAAACTTATTGAAGTCTGTATAAATTTACCCTATAAATTTACCCTGACCAAACCCTTTTATACTGCCAAAATTTAGCTAAAAAATGGTGGCATTATAATTAAATGATTTAAAGTTAAGAAATAAGATTGCACTGTAAATATTAAGGTTAATTTCCATTTCATCTTTCAGAAAATTTATACCTTAAGGGCAGTTTGCCTTGGTTTTACAATAAAAAACAAGGATGGAGCTCTTCACTGCACAGGAATAATCTATGTAAATCCTATCTTTTCACTGCCTTGATGAACAGGAATAGAATGAATTTGAATACAAGGACAAAGATGCACAATGACAGGCTGACTTTTTGTTGCTTTGGGAATCAACTTTAGGTGACTTGAAGCAAAACAGGCAAACATTATTATCCTAGTCACCCAGTATGGTGAGCCCTGACGGGAACCTGACTTACATAGAAATCTGCCTACATCAAACAAACCATGAGATCCATAAAATTCTATTTATATGCTGAACTGTACACTTAACACCTGTCCAATCCCTACAAAACTTCACAATACTTCAAAAGGACCCAGTTTAGACAGTTTCATCGAGGTATAACTAAACAAACTTAATAATAATAAGATAAAGTCAGTAAAATAGATTGATTGATTGGCTGGCTTGTCTTTAACACTGTAGCAATGAGATTTTATCAAAAATGAATGCCTATATTATATTGATATAAATTACCGGTAGTGTAAAATTTTTGATGTACATTAGCAGATTTATTTTTTTATTATATATATTTTTTAGATTCTGCAAATACAACTATAAATGCCACAAAAGATAAAGATGATCACATGACTTGGCTAAAGACGACACTTTATGTTGTAATTGGATGTACTGTGAGCGTCGTTTTCTTTATATCTGTTATTGTTGTTGCTGTCTTTCGTATTAGAATGAAACGAAATACAGTTCGTAGAAATTACTGTTCAAGACCAAGGAGAAGACCATCTGGTGCGTCTGATACAGTGAATTATCAGGCTGAGGACCCTTTCTTAAATATGGCACCATCAGCAAACTATGGAAATATTATTGTGAATGTAAATAATGGAATTCAGTATGTTCCTGGGGCAGAATTTTCTGAATTTACAGCTATAATGGAGGCACCACCGTCATATTCAGACGTTGAAAGAGAAATATTCGATACTCAGAATATTCCTCCTCCAGATTATAGCACTATTGACAGAAATCCATTACGTGTAAATAATGTTAATGTTACACCTAGCAGAAATCCTCATCACACATCAGGACAGTCATCAAGTAGGCGTGGCTCAAGAGATAGATCAGCTGACAGTAGACCTAGAACACAAAATGCTGCAGTTCAAACATTAACTCATCGGTCGCAAGGTGGCCAGAGACCATCTCGACCGACATCTGGTTCAGATAGTCTTCCAAGACAACCTACAATAAATGTTCAAGGGGGACAAATTGTCTTGTCGAATTCCTCTGGGAATTCAGATGTAAATCCTCAGTGTGCTAGTGTTTCGGAAAGTGAAACTGTGGCATCACAAACTTCTGAAAGACCCTCATCAGCATTAATACAGGTAGAACATGGTCAGATTATGTTATCAAATCCAAATTTAAGTACTGCCACTAATGAACCGGGTGCATGTACTGACAATGAAAGCAATATAACTACTGTAAATGATAGCAGTCTGGAAGAAAATCCTAGATCTAATATACAAGTATGTGAAGGACAAATTGTTCTTGCAAGTGAATCTTCTCCTGTAATTATTTCAACAAGTTCTGCAGAAACAAACAGGACTGCAGTAAATGACAGTCCAAGCAGACGACAGTTAGATGTATGTGAAGGTCAAATTGTACTGAAATAAAAAGGGATTTGATTATTTGATTGGTTATTTGTACAATATAGGGTATTTTTCATCAATAATAAACATCATGTCTTGCCAAAGTGTAATATAATTACATTTATTCATCATGTTCTTAAAATGACATTTTTTAATGCCAATGGAATAAAATTTCAGGTGATATGTATGAATACGCCTATTTGTTTGACTTAAGGGTATTTTATTTTACATCTTTTCATCAACATTTTGTTTCTTTATTGGTTTATATATGAAAGTTTCTTTTGAAAGTCTTGTACAGGGCTACATTTTCCTTTGTATGATATTATGCTTGCCAATGTGATATGAACATGTTGAAGGAAATGTCTTAAAAAGGGGGGGGGTAATCTGTATTGAGCTGAAGGATTAAGAATTTTTTTAATGTTGAATCAGAGGTAGATTTTGTTGGTTTTTGCTCTTTTTATTTGTTTTTTTTTCATAATTGACAGTTATTTATTTTTGCAAAATAGTTTTTCTTCTATACAATTTTTTAGGCAGTGAATTTGCATGGTGCTCCATTTTACTTTTATTATTTATCAATATACATGTATTTCATTTGATAAAATTGACCAGATTTTAGAGTGTTGATCAAGTCTAGTTGATTTGTCACCCTTGTAACAGAGGTATGGTTGTCTGATTCATGTAAACATTATAATATATTTCATTCATAATATATTAAATATATTCATTAATATAACAGAAACGTCTGAAAATGGATAAGTTTGTGTAAATGAGTTTATTAGTTAATGATTTTCTGCATGTTAGAGTATGTGTAGTAATGTAAAGTTATGGTGCATGCTAGTTCACTGGAGTTATTCTAGTAAATTAGAGTTATTCTAGTTAATTCAAGTTATGCTATTTAATTGGAGTTATTCTAGTTAATTAGAGTTATGCTCTAGTTAATTAGAGCTATGCTAGTTAATTCAAGTTATGCTAGTTAATTGGAGTTATGCTAGTTTATGGTTTCATAGTAAATTTGTTAGTAAATGGTTATGATATATACATGTACATGTATGGTCAGATGTTTATAGGCCAGTACTTGTTAAATTTGTTTTAGCTTTTGTTTCAAAGAATTAAGTAAAAAGCTGTTTAACTTATATTTGGTGAAAGAAGTAAATGATTTTATAAAATATACATTGTTACATTTTTGTTTGTGTCTGAGCAACAAAGGATACATATGTTCACTTTGCATAAAAAATTATAAGATTTCAGTATTGGTTTAAGGTAGTAGACCTAGGTTAAGTGAGATAACTCTTTAAATCAGTTAGAGGTTTGAAATAGTTAGTTTCATCAATGCTTTTTAAGCATTGACGTGAAAAAGAATAAAAAATCATCTATGTTACTCAGAGGCTTAGAATCTGTTTATGAAAATGATTTCAACAAACACACCTGTGATTTTTAAGAGTTATGTCCCTTAACCTAGGTCTACTACCTTAAAAGACTGAAATTTGAAGCATGTGGTAATTTTAATTTTAAACCATTGAGAAAGAAATTAAAGTCTACATTTTGAAAAATTCTGTAGAGCTTATTTTTTGTCTGATAGGTGTAAAAGTTATACTATTAAAAAACAGCTTGACAATAAGTTTCTTAATTTTCATACAAGATTTGTTGTTGAGGTTTGCTCATGTCATGATTTAAATACAATTTGAAATTTTTGACTTCATAATTTGCTATTTTAAATAAAGGTCTTTCACGACTCTAGTCAGAAAGATCCTATTTGTTATGCAAAGAAATTTTTCTTTTTTTTCTTCTTCCAACAGCTAAATTCAAAGAAGTAAAGCAATGAAATTTGATGGAGTGGTTGAGCATTGATGATAGATGTGTCATTTCCATCTTGAACCACTCTGTCACTTTGGGAGGGAGTTATTTGTGGAAAGGCCTTAAACATGTTTTGTGATATAATTCGTACCGGTAAATCATGAAAGATAGGTAATGAAGCGTAATGGGGGAAAATTTTTTGTTAGGCATTGACAGTAATTATTACATTTGGATCAATACTCTAGAATGAACGGTTTAGACATTATGACCTCAGAAAAGTTTTGTAACATTTTTGGGAGAATTTATCTCTGAAAATCTCAAAAATGGTAAGACAAAGTTATTTTGGACCTTGACCATTATAGTCAGGGTCAAAGGTTATCGGTCACTGTAAATGAAGCTTACAAAAAATCAAATCATTCACAAATATATATACTAATAGAATGTTTAAACTACTGTTTCAAATGATATATATCATCTGCATGTTGGATTATAATTATTTATCGGTAATTTGGGAGAGTTTCCTTTGATCTCTACTACATCTTAAAGCTTGTATCAAAGGCAAGACGACCAGCAACAAGTGATACTAGAAATTATCAGCGGTTGGTCATTTGGCATGCGCGAACATGTTGNTTCCACCAAATCTCGGATTGGTGAGTTTGTCAATACTAGTAAATCATTGCAACGAGACGGTGGGGCTTATTGAAATTTGGTAAAGAAAGGAGAAAAACTAGGCGACGGAGAACTGAGACAGAAGGGGGAGGAAGCAAACTGGACGGGATCTCAAAAGGGTAATAGGGCACAGGGACAGAGCACTATTGGCGGTTGATGGGGTATGAATAAGAAAAAGTGACAGGGAGTGGGGGATCTCTTCAAAACAAGAGTTACACTATGACAACTTAATTGACGCCATGACACCTTGACAGTTCCAGTGAGGACATTGACATATGGACAATTTCCTTTTGATTATCCCCCAAAACATCAAGACATTTATCACAGTTTCAACCTACCTTATCACAATATAATATGATCCTGAATTTTGTTTCAATGTGACATTTTCATTACTTCCAATATAGACGTCCCTTCCTTCGTTCCTTAGCGTAAACGTCATGATGCATTTGAATGAATGGAGTGACGTCACGTAAGTGACCGCATCATGCATAAAAATTCGACAAAAAAATAGTGCATAGTTTTTCACTACTGAACGAAAGTTGTTGCAAGACAAAACGTAAAAAAGAATAATTATAACTTAACAAACAAGTAATTTAGTTTGTATTTCATTGTTGAATTACCTATAAAAAAATTATTAGTATTTTTGTTCGCTCGACAAGGATTATGAGGTCCATATCAGATTCGCCCTACGGGCTCATCTGATATGGACCTGATAATCCTTGTCTCGCGAACAAAAATACTAATAGTTAATATCTATTATGGTTATACGCTGACTACGTAAACTGATATTTGATAACTTTCTCTCGAATAGTTTGTTGTTATCAACTGTTTAGAGGTTAAAAGGGTACTACAAGATACGACAAAAGTCAGCTGTAAACAAAAGCATGTGCACGTAATTGTTTAAGATGTTCAGAATGTGTTATGTTCGACATAAAAATATACACATGGATTACAGATGAAAAAGACGAAAACTATTTTAAAAAGTTGCTGATTATATAAATAGAAAGTACTAGATGTTCATAACATTCCAATCACAAATCATATAATTTTAATGCGCCAGATTCAACCATGGAGTTTACATTAGTATGACGGGGAAAGTTTCAGTAGATTTCAAGGTATCAAGTATTCACAAAAAGGGGGGGGTTCACTTTAGGTTGAACTGGGTTCAGACCTGCCGCTGGCATTTTGAAAGCGCCCCCCCCCCCCCATTCATATAGGGCCCAAAACAATATATCAACCCATTCATATAGTAAATTTCAAAATTAATCAACCCAATAATATAGTAAAAATGTGCAACTGGAGTAAAAAAAACTTTTATTTTATTACAGGAATTTATTTAAACATCAATTGATGATAAAATACTTGATTAGTAACAGCAACCGGTAGGGATTCTGGTCATTTGTGGTTGATTTACGACTCATAAATATACCTGATGTAAAAAATTACAACCCATTCATATAGTTAGCAACTGCAAAAAACATACCCATTCCAGCGGCAGGTCTGTATATACCTCTGTATCGGTGAAACAATAAGAGAACATTATGACACAACTTCTGGGGAAGACCTATCAATTGTTTTTTGAACAACTGACATAAAAGACCTATCAATTGTTTTTTGAACAACTGACATACTAGTTGTTAAGAAAATTGTGAAATTGAAATTTTATACTTGAATGTGTTTATTTCATGACAATAAGTAAACTCAGGGATGTGATACTTCCGCAGAATCACGGATTTCTGCGGGTCTGATCCTGGCCTTGTTATTACACGTAATTTTATACTTTCGCCAGGCTGATTTCCAGTTATTTCCGTGGGTCATCAAATGTTTGAATCCATCCCTGTAAACTACATCACCAAAAATCATATGAAAATTAAGAAACTGAATGGTACAATTTGTATTGAAATGGGACGAAAAATAAGCTCTACAGAATTTTTCAAATGAAGACTGTTTTAATGTGAAATGCACTAGAAAATTTTATAATTCTGAATACTTTTGACCAAAGACTGCAGGTTTTGGTTTAGACATGTCCAGTTTAGTCAGGGTTTAAGTCAAATAGGTATACTTTAGCCAGGGTTTTATGATGATAGGTATGTAGTATAGTCAGGGTTGAGTAAGACAGGTACTGTGTCTTAGTCAGGTTTAAGTTCAGACATGTATCCAGTTTAATTGGGGTTTTGTTAAGACAAATATGCAGTTTAGTTAGGACTTTGTTTAGACTGGTATCCACTCTAGTTTGGATTTTTAGACTGGTATCCAGTATAGCCAAGCTATGGTTAAGACAGGTTTCACTGTATAAATATTGAGATTGTTTCATTGATAGTTTAATACATGTGTGAAAGAGAAATGAATTGCAATATGAAATGTAAGTAATGAGATGTTAGTGTTATAATGCTGCTGATGTCTGTGTATATAAAAGTATATTCTACCTGTACAGGTTGTAAGTAGTTTAGACAGTAGATTATATTTGTGTTAGTCCATCATGCCAAATATTCACAATGTCATGCAGTGTGTTTTATTCATTTTTGTGTTTGTTCACCATGCCAAATATTCATACACAGTGATACAGTGTGTTTTGTTTATCTTTGTGTTCTATTAAAACACCAGTGTTTATACCCCTACATAAAGCTGCCACAATATATGTTGCTTTTGATTGAATAACAATTAGTTTTTCTTTAGGACATTACTTCTTACTGTAAACAGGGAAATGTTTGCTGCAGTTTAAATTTTTGCCAATTTTGTGTTAAGGGGTGGAGTGTGAAAATAAAATTTTTGCAAATATTTTCATGCAATTGGATGATTTAGTAGCTGGACTGACAACTGAAAATTCCAGACTGCAGGGAATTTTATTTAGAAAATTGTACAAAAAAAAAAGACAGTGTAAAAAATTTCCTGGTTTTATAGTATACACCTATTTACTGGCTATGAGGACAAAAGCAAGTTTTGGGTTTCTTGACCGCTTCCCGGAGGGAAACAGTTGATGTCAAGGGAAACCATAAACTTGCTATTGTTTGAATAGCCAGTAAACAGGTGTTTTAATGTACTGAAATCAAACATCAAAGGTATCAAGATGAATAGTTCATCGTCCTATTTAATGACCAGTAAATAGTTTATCACCAGTCAATAGTCATTGAAACTATTGACTGGCAAATAGTCTGTTTGTGACAAATGTGAAAAAATAGTAAAATGATCAAATAAGCAATTTATATAGAAAATATATACTGTGGTATAATAATAAAATATAATTTTATAATAGGGACTTTAAATCTAGTCATTCCTGTTAAAATTGCTATTCTAAAATACTTCCTACAAAAATATGTTACCTGGGGATTAATGACTTTGAAATTTATGTTTGAAATGTCTTATTATCATGATGGATGCATATTCCAGGCATGACTATAGTTCCCAGGAGTTATAGCCCTGTTGGAAATATGTTATTGTAACGGTTTATAGTATCCACTGGAAGTTAGTTTCAAGGGAACTTATTTTATAGCTCCCCTGAAATAATCTTCACTTTTCCTCAAAATTGTTCTTTAAAGGAACTCAATCTTTATAATGTGTAGACAATTCTAATATGACATTTTTAAACAGCTTTGAAACCACAAGAGGTGTTTAAAAGAAACATATGAGCAACACGTGACAAAGAATGGCTTTGAACTCATTCACACCTCAAAGGAGGACTTATAAAAATGAATTGCTGGTTGTATATTCTCCACAAATTTTATAGGCCGGGTTACACGGAGTGCAAATCTGGGTTATAGTATGGTAAATGTCAGGCGGATGGTGGTGGGTGGGGAAAATATAGGATACCTGTTTTGTCAAATCAACTCCTCCTACAGTTTTCAACCCAGATCTTTGAAACTTTAAAGAATGTTTCTTTATATATTGAAGATGTGCGCCTGACTTTATGGAATTGTGTTGGAAATTTTTCCCATTTTTCGGACTTCGGAATTGAGACATTTTTTTTAACATTTTCAACTGAGAGTACCTATTTTGTGAAATTGACACCTCCAATAGTTTTCAATCCAGATCTTTTAAACTTCACAGAGTGTATCTATACATATTGAATATTTGCACCTGACTTTATGGAATTAATTCGTAAATGTTTACCTGTTTTTCTGGACTTTGGAACTTAGTCATTTTTCATGAACATTTTCATCAGAGGGTACCTATTTTGTGAAATCAATAGTTTTCAGTGCAGAACTTTGATATTTATTTCTGTTTAAGGGTTGAATATTGGCATTCTTGAATATGGCATTAACACTTGTTTCACATTAATAAAAATATTTATTTGGTGAAAATCTTTTTAAAAAATGTAAATTTTTTAAAGCAAAACAACTGACCTGATATGCAATCATTGACCACTCAAAATTGAATAACTTGTATGTTTAAATACGATTTTGCAATTTTTATTTAAATGAATAAAAATGAGGTCTTGAATTCCCATTAAATTATGAAATCCTTGACCAATTCAAATTCAAAGCATACTTCATTATTTGGAAAGTTTATCTTAAACAAGGGAAGAACATCATTGTTAAAAACTATAAAGTACATTTAGCAGAGATATTTTAAGCCTGCCTTCATTAAAAAAGTGAATTTCTGTTAAGATTTACTATTACTATATTCTGCATATATTTATTTGAATTTCACAACTATTTTGATATTTTTTGTACAGACGAACTTTGATGGCTTGAACACCTAAGGGACTCATGAAAACATGGCTCGAACACCTAAGGGACTCATGAAAACAGTTCGAGCCAAATGGATTTTTGAGATATCCAGGTCGAACTATGTTTAAATTTGAACCAAGGGACCAAAAAAGGTGTTCAAGACATCCATGGTGTTCAAGTTATTGCAATTCGAGCCATCGATGTTCTACTGTATTTAATTATTATAGTATCATTTTATGTCAAATTTTCGAACACTGTTGTAATGTACCATTTATTTTCACTTTTATGGTATTTATTGTTTATTTTGGAACATTTTTATGTTGATCTGCCAGTTACTGAACAAAATGTTGTCATATTTGGGTAGTATATTTAAACTGCTTGCTGCTATAAGCCAGTGATTTTTTAAAAAATTTATATCATATCTATTTAGGTTAAGACAGATTTATAAAATGAAATAAATATTATACGTAAATTGCTTTTTTCTTGGAATACATGGAAAAGGGTAACAATTTACCAGAATTGTAGTAAATTTGATTTTTGCAGATGTTCATTTGGATAATGATAGAAAAAAGAAGGGAAAAGGGGAATGTGTCAAAGAGACAACGACTGAAAGGGGAGTAACAAGAACTCAGAGCCACCATAAGATCTTCAATGAACGGTGAGAAAACCCCACACCCAATGGCAGGTCGGAGTTGGCCCCTAAATAAAGAGAATCAAGTTCAGCGAAATAAATATCATCCTAGACTCCTATAGACATAAAGTAAACTAACTAGAAAACAGACAAGACACATAAAGGCTTAATAGATTTCCTGACTTAGGACATAGTTTTATTGCGCCCAAACCTTTCCCCTATAGCCAATTTGATAAATAAGAAAAAACAACCAAGAATATCTTTTTATTGCATAAGAACAAAATATAAGGAAACGTACTGGTCAACACGTGCAATGGGCTGATAATAAACAAATGACCTAAATAGTTTAAGAGAAATGACTTCCTCAGTTCAAGTTTTTTATGCTTGTTGGACAAAAAGACTGGGGAAATATTGTTTTACCCTCATTCCTTCCCCCTCTGTTTTTCTGTCTGTCTGTCCTTCCATTCATCTTTCCATCCATCTTTCTGCCTATCTGTCCATCTGCAAAGGGGTTTATGGTATGTCCCAGCCATGCCTTTTCTGTCTTAGTAAGTTTTTATTAGTTTGCCTGGCTATGCAAGGGTGAGCTTTTACCATCACTTTGTGTCTTTCTTTGGTCATCCTTCGTCTGTCCGTCTATAAGCTTTTCATTCAAAGATCTTCTCCTTTGAAACCACGGGGCCAATTGAAAACAAACTTGGCCACAATAGTCTTTGGTGGCCCCTTTATAAATTGAGTTGCTCATGTCTGTACCTCTTCCAAGATGGTCACCAGCAGGGATCATAGTTTAACATTGGATCTTATGGGGAAAATATTTAAAAATCTTATTTTTCTTGAGCCACACAGCCAATTGAAATCAATCTTGGCTACAATAGTCCTTAGTTGGTTCCCTTTCAAAATTGTGTCCTTTGGGTCTGTACCCAAGCAATGATAGCTGCCAGCAAGGACCAAAGTTTAACATTGGATCCTATAGGAAAATATTCAATAATCTTCTCCTCTGAAACCACTAAACAATTGAAAGCAGACTTGGTCACAATAGTCCTTGGAAGGCACCCTTTAGAAATTGTTGCTCATGTTTGTACCTCAACCATAATTGAACATTGGACCCCATATGAAAATTGTTTAAAAGTCTTTGGAACTACTAGGCTAATTGAAATCAATCTTGGCTACAATAGTCCTTTAATGGTCAATTTGAAGAATTGTGTAGCTTTGGTCAGTACCCAATCCAAGATGGCTACCAGTATGGACCAAAGTTTAACATTGGACCCTATGGGAAAATATTCAAAAATCGTCTCCTGAAACCATCAGGTCAGTTGAAACCAAACTTGGTCACAATAGTCCTTGGATGGCCCTTTTTATGCCCCCGGATCTTAAGATTGGGGGCATATTGTTTTTGCCCTGTCTGTCTGTATGTCTGTCCACAACTTTAACCTGGCTCATAACTTTTAAACCAGATGTGATAGGGCGTTCATATTTGGTATGTGTATTGATCATGTGAAGCTGAACACTTTTATGCAAATTTCGCTAAGGTCAGGTTAAAGGTCAAGGTCACAGAGGTCAAAAGGTAGACCTGGGGTAATTGAAAATGTAATTGTAATTAGCTGTAATTAATTACATTTTTCAAAGTAATTTGAAGTAATGTGTAATTGAAGAAAAAAATCAATTACATGTAATTGAAAGTAATGAATTACATTGCATATTTTGACTGTAATTTGGAATTACATTTCGATTACAATATCATTGAAATCAAATAAACAGGTGTTCTGGTTTAAGAATGATTGTGTTAATCTGACTATCATAATATATTTTTTTTCCTTCAAGACTATATAGGATTTCTAATTGCTTGTAAATGTTGTTCTATCTAGACGCTATGGGACTTTACAGTAAATTAAATAAATTGTGAAATAAGAAAATCATTTTACTTGTTAAAGCAATAATTTAATTGTGTGTATTTTTTTTTTATCAAAAACAAATATCAAAAGGAAATCAGAGATATTTTTATCTTTGCCTAAGGCATTAATTTCTTGTATTTGATCTTGACACTTTTCAAATTTCGTTCAAATCAACATATTAATTATCCAACAGAGTGTCACCTAGCTATTTCAGTATTTTCAAATTGATAGAACAATTCATGTTGTTATAACACAAAATGTTGTTACAATAATTAGTGCTAATTTAATTTGACAGGTAAATATACCTGAAAATAAATAAGATCTTTTTTATTAGAATGTTTAAAAATGTAATAATTATTTTTTACACTTCCAACAGTTTTTAAGTCATAGTATATACTGATATACTATATATTAAGTTAAAAGTCTTACTAGTCATACTAGTAATTGACTCAGTTTACTTATAATTTTCAAATTTTTTTTCCACAAAAACCAAGTAAATTAATTGCGTCTTATTTATATCTTGCTAGATATCAATAATTTATGTTTAATTTCAAAATAAGGTAAAAATGAAATTGAATATTCTGCATGCTTCTATTAAAATGAAAAAAAATATTTGAATATATTTACTTATTAGTTATTTGTTCCCTCAATAAGCCTCATCAAAACAACATTGTTTTTGCAAAGTAATCCAAAGATTTCAAATATATTTAAGAAATAATTCCAGTCTGATTTCTAATAATACTACCCAATCTAGATTTCATGATGTTGGAATGGGTAGAATAAACCGTTTAATGACACAATTAGACAATAATAACTTTATGCATGTAGCATACAGATAAAATATTTTATACACTGTTCATGTAGAGTATACTTCTGAATTACAACATCTTTCTGATTCAACCCCGCAAGAATTAAAAAAAAACATATTGGAAACCAATCTCATTATTTCTAGATGTTATGATATCTGAAAATACATTTATCTTTTCTGTTACCCATATTCTGAAACTTCTTGTATGTACTGTATAAATTTCACAAACTTTATTGAAGTTTATTTTTATCAGTATAACATGAATAGTTTTTCAGGCAAATGTAATTGAATTGTAATTAATTACATTGCAAATGTAATTGTAATTTAATTAATTACATTGAAAAAATGAAGTAATGGTAATTGTAATTTTCCATGTAATTGAAATGTAATTAATTACTTTGACATGTAATTGACCCCAGTTCTGTCAAAAGGTCAAAATCTAGATTTTGCTATAGCTCCTTAATTACAATCGCTAGAGGCTTGAAATTTTATATGTGAAAAGATCTAATAAAGCTTAATACAAATCAACCAAAAAAAAATTGGTCAGGTCAAAGGTCAAGGTCACTGAGTGCAAATTTGAAAACTTTAACAAAAACTTCAACATTGCCTATATCTTTTCAACCAGACGTGATAGGACCTTCATATTTGGTATGTGTACAGATCATGTGAAGCTGAACACCATTATGCAAATTTTTCTCAGGTCAGGTTGAAGGTCAAGGTCACAGAGGTCAAAAGGCCAAAATCTACATTTTGCTATAGCTGGTGATTTACAATTGCTAGAGGCTTGATATTTCATATGTGAATATATCTTTTAAAGCCTAATACAAATCCATCAAAAAATGTTTGGTCAGGTCAAAGGTAAAGGTCACTGAGTGCAAATTTGAAAACTTTAACAAAAATTAACATTGCTTATATCTTTTCAACCAGATGTGATAGGACCTACATATTTGGTATGTGAATTGATCATGTAAACTGAACACCATTATGCAAATTTTGCTAAGGTCAGTTCAAAGGTCAAGGTCACAGAGGTCAAATGGTCAAAATCTAGATTTTGCTATAGCTCATTATTTACAATTGCTAGAGGCTTGATATTCAATATGTG
>MJUU01039232.1:0-14478 GCA_002080025.1 Modiolus philippinarum
TTGGCCCCTTTTTTGCCTCTTTTTCAAAAACGGGTTAGGCAAGGAACGTGAAGTTAAAACCCGGGCTTAAGCTTGTGCCAACAAACATCATACTAAAATTTGATAACAATCCGTTTACTAGAACTAAAGTTATGCTGTCCACAGACGTCGACGCCAGCGCCATACCATAATACGACCGCAAAATTTTTGCGGTCGTTTAAAAATGTCAATGCCATATACAAAAGCCACATTTACAATACACAGTTTTACCATATACCAGTTAATAATATATTAACTGGGTGCTGAATTCATCAGGTGTCGATTTCACCAGGTGCCGAAATAACCAATGCAGGTGACGATTTCACCAGGTGTCGATTTTACCAGGTGTTGAATTAAGTAGTATTTGCTATCAATACAATACTAGCAATGCTGGCATTGATGAATACAATACTGGTTTAAAATTACTACCAGTATTGGGGTGCGTCTTTTTACCACGGAACACTACCAAACACCACTGAACATCTAAAATATACTCAAAATGACCACTGAACACTTTATTGATAATAAATAACTGATTTTGATAGATTTTAAAGTAATTTGCTCTTTATTTAATTAAAAGCATGGTTGCCACTCTTTTCCTCTTATGAAATTCAAGGACTTTTCAAGGGTTTTTCAAGGATTTTCACAAGTTTTCAAGGATTAAAACAAATGAAAAATTGTGTGATACACTGATGTTAAATCACTCATCTCATGTATTAATCAGTAATGTAGCAATTTTAGCTCTCCATTTGTGGCCTTGTTTGTTGTGCATGGTTCCCATAAAAACACTTTTGACAGACTTCATACAAGAGGGAGGTTAAATGCATGTGATCATTACACCTAAATTAAACCAACCATTTATGCCTGCCTGAACAAAGTCGGAAATAAGCTGTCTTTCATCTGTCTTGTGTTCATCTAGGATTTGCCCTTATTTCAATCAAACTTGTGTTGACACATTTATTTCCGGCCAATACATGCATTGATGTGTGTTAATAATTTTTCACTGCCTTGTTTGTAGAGCCTGAACTCAGAACTATCAATTCACAGGATATGTTTTTGTTTTGATTAAATAGCAAAATACTGAATTAAGTTTACGGCGAGTTAAGTTTCAGCATATGACCATTTCGACAGCGTGTGTCCCTCCCGTACAGATCAAATTAAAATATTTGAAAATCCATAAATCGAAACATTTTTAAAACTGACTAAGAACAAACTATCAGTAGGATCTAAAATCATCTAAGGATGGAGCTATGCACGAGGGAGATACTCCTTAATTAAAATTAACCTTTGATAATGAGTCAATGAAACATTTGCATTCAAGATCGAGATGTAGTACCCGTCAGATTGTTCCTTGAAGTTCTTGTAAATTAATACGGTGTATCGTAAAAATAAGGATGGTTAATACACATCATGTGTACATGAGCTTTTTAAGCAATGTTTATTACATAACGACTAATGAGAGAAAAAAATCGCAATAAGGTTATATTCCTCTCACTACGATCGCCCAAAGAAAGAGGAGAAGTGGATACGAAATTGGATAGATTTATTCGAGTTACAAGGAGGCGAATTGGACAACATTTAAAGGGAAGGAATTCATTTTATTTACAACTCCCAGTATTTCTTTTTTCAAGGATTTTTCCCGGATTTATTTCTATTTTCGCATTTTCCCAAACCATTTCCTGACCGGGAGCACCTAAAACAAAAATCACTGGTTTTTCTCATTTTCCCGGGTCTGTGGCAACCCTGTAAAAGTTCGATGTTAGCCACAACAGACATGATAGAAGTTCCTTCAAGAACAATTCTGAACTACAACAAGCAATAATGTTGGGCAATGGAATAAAGGCATCAATATAATATAACTACAATTCAATTTTGTTGTTTAATTGAATAAAAACTTGGTCTTTTATTTTCCAAGTCTCTATGTCAAATGCTATTGACCATCTGTTTTGTTAACTATTACTCTTTCATGTAGTAATTGTTTCGATTTGTTATAAAGATATCTAACGGACATCCTTTGATGTTTGTTAATTATCCCCGCACTTTCGAATGAAAGTTCGGGGATATTGTCGTTGGCCTCGTCCGTCCGTCCGTCCGTCCGTCTGTCCGTCCGTCACACATCCTTGCGACGCGAACTCCTCCTACATTTTTGGATTTAGGGTTTTAATTTTGTTGTAGAATTGTTGCATATGGTCTGTAGATGCGCAATAAGCTTTCGGATTTTTTATATCAATCTTATTTGACAAAGACCACAAAATGTGGATTGTGACACATATGGCATACGACGCAAACTCATCCAACATTTTCGGATTTATGGATTTAATTTTGTTGCAGAATTGTTGCATATAGTCTGTAGATGTGCAATAAGCTTTCAGAATTTTGATTCCGGTTCCAACTTTGGTAAATTTCCTGAAAATGTCAAAGACTGATATTTTTGGACATTTTGGCATATAATCTTATATTTTGGCAAGTATTTGGAAAAAATAAAAATTCTGAAATCTTAGAATTCGAAAATGTGATTCCAATTTTGGTAAATTTCCTGAAAGTGTCAAAGACCACTTATTTTTTGGAATTCTACCTAGCAACAATACTGTTAGGATTTGTTTCCATCAGGGCAATCATTTTCATCAATTGAATTTCAAAAATATTTGATTCCAATTTTGATAAATTTCCTGAAAGTGTCAAAGACCACATATTTTTTGGAATTCTACCTAGCAACCAAACTGTTAGGATTTGTTTTCATTAGGGCAATCATTTTCACCAATTGAATTTCAAAAATATTTGATTCCAATTTTGGTAAATTACCTGAAAGTGTCAAAGACCACGTATTTTTTGGAATTCTACCTAGCAACCACGCTGTTAGGGTTTGTTTCCATTAGGGCAATCATTTTCACCAATTGAATTTCAAAAATATTTGATTCCAATTTTGGTAAATTTCCTGAAAGTGTCAAAGACCACATATTTTTTGGAATTCTACATTGAAACCATAGTTAAAAAAATTTTTAGAATTAGAAGAAATATTTCACAAACTTGATTTCCAAAATATATGATTCTAAGTTTGGTAAAATTCCTGAAAGTCTCAAAGACTACTTATTTTTTGGAATTCTGCCTAGCAACCATATATTCCTTAATTCCTTATGGTAAAAATAGTGACTGTCAATAGTTTAATTTCAAAAATGTAAGAAAAATTATTCCAAGGGTCTATAGCTGTTTTCTGTGTCAAACAGGGGGTGCGGGGATCACTGTCGTTTCCGACAGTCCTTACTCTAGTTCATGTTTATTATTGAATATGTGTAATTTATATGCCTTCTTAACCTGAAACACCTTTTCAATCAAAGTGTTGAAAACACTGAAGAAAATGATCGTTTTTTGATTATTTCAAACTTCAATGAATTATGAACAGAAACATGTCTATCTGTTAATTATTTAACAAAACTAGAATAAACAATGAACTTTTCATCACCATTATACCAGCACATCCTGCTTTACAGTCTGTATAAAATTTTCAAGTCTATAATCTATGATTAGCATGAAGGTGATAATATCATAATTTGCTTTTAATTAGCACAACTGGCATTGATATCCCAAAGGTGAAATTATTATCTATAAATCATCAGTTCTCACAGTATATTAGTAAATATAGCAATCATTACACCTTTTTAAGAGACAATATAAATGCATCATCTCTTCTATATATAATATTCTATCAAAATTTTTAAAATCAATTACAAAAATACACTTTTGAAAATAAACTTTTTTCATTGCTGTTAAATTGCAATTGACCGCGTTATTAGTAAGTTAACAAGGTTGAAACATTGGGACTATGTTACAGCCTGTTTACTGCTCTCCAATCTGAATCCGATTTGATAAAGCTAGTGCATTGTAACTAAACAGATGATAACAAGGAAAACTGATCTACGATCATTTTCAAAAAGGTAAAAATCACATTACATTGTCCAACATTATTGCTTATCATAGTTAACTAGTTATTGTTCTTGAAGGAACTTTTCTGTTAATGGATATGGCCTGATGGATAACATCAAATGAGAGTTTGAAACCGTTAAAAATTACTTTTAAACGTTTAAAAATGTCTCAAAATATCTTAAATATTATTACTGAAGTGATCAGTTGAAATTTTAAGGTGTTCGGTGGTGATCGGCAGTGTTTGGTGGTAAAAAGACGCACCGCCAGTATTGTGTTCATATTCTTCATTTTATCCATCATTTTCATCTGATCTCCCTTTCCAGTTATCCCTGTTACCTGTTATCTATTCTGTACTTTGCCATCTTTTTCAGATGAACCAATCAACACAGCCCGAGGTGTAGAGCGGTTGGAATTTTCCATATCACACATAGATACGATAACGTAACCCTCAGTCCACTACGTTCCCTTGAGGGTTACGACTTGGTCCCATTACCCGTAATGGAGCAGCCCTGGTGCGATTCACATCGGGCGAAATAATGGTTTTATTATGAGCTAATCAGACCTTAAATAGTAAAAAATCTCCAAATTAACATTGTTCCTATCTTCCTTATGAAAAGTGTTGCACATCAAATTGAAAATCAGAAGCGAAGGCTTTGAAAAGTAAATTGCCTGTTTGACAGAGACTAATGAATAAAATCATAAAATGCTGCCACGCATTCTGAAAATCAATGTCGGTCATAGACCGGAATTTAACATTAACATTATCTGGAAATGTCCAGATTTGGTTTTAAAATCCTACATTCGATCATATTCTTCAAAATAAATTTCAAAATGGCCGAAACTTGGAAAACAATTTCGAAAACGTGTTTCAATACAGAATGTTTTGAGCCACTTAAGTAGCAATGCTCAAGGTCAAGAGAGATAACTCAAATTTCATTTCAGAAAATATCAACACTGGTTAAGTTATATTACGACCTCCTACCATTTCAAGAATTCAAATGCAAATGTACAGTACAGCCAGAGACTTACTGTGATAAATCACTGTGATAGACATATCACTCTGCTTAGCGAAATATGTATACCGTATAACCGGTAATTTTTGCGGTAATCTAATTTTCGCCTATTTCGCAGTCACCAGCAGACCGCGAAAATTGAATTCGCAAAAATAAAATAAAATTACTGCCATTGAAAAGATAATCTCCAATTACCTTAACAACAATAAAAACAAGGATATTGTAATAAATGCCTCAGCAAATATTTCATATAAATAGAACTGTGCATAGATATGTCAAGAGTGTCGTGGTCAGCTTGTTTTAATTAAAAGTTCGAAATCGCTTGGATTACTAACAATAGATAACAGTAGTTTTTACAATTAGGCTAATTTTGCCTGTTAATTAATTAAACTTTAAACAACTTGATTTCAATACACTAATTACCTTCGATCTCTTTCTTTTTTTTACGATATATTAAGTGGCATTTGGGATTAGAAGATCATACGATGTTTTGAGGGATTTACCTGTAAGATAATCATCTGTCACCTGCAATTATTGACTAGTTTAAAGATAATTTGTACTTTACCTGTAATTAAAAATAAAATGAAAGCTTGGTAAAACATGCAAAAAAATATCACACATATTTCGATACCTGTATTTAATTTATATGAAAAAATAATTTCATAGCTCATTTCCTTTTAAAAGAAGTGTCACTTAAATTATTATTCATGGTTAAGAGAGGCACACATTATTTTATCATATCTAACAAGGGACCGCAAAAAATAAATTCCGCGAAAAAAAGATGCCCATTTTTACCCCAAACTGCAAAAATTACATTCCGCAGAAATTTCTGGTTATACGGTAATTTATTTTCTGTTTGATCTATCAATATGCTTTCTTTTGCATTTAGAGTGATGCATTCTACCACTTGATATGCAAAAGAAATTATATGGATAGGTCAATCAGGAAAAAAGATATCGTCATTTAAAAATTCAGAGTAATATGTCTATCACAGCGATTTATCATGGTAAGTCTCTGGCTGTACTGACTTTTAGCTTCACAGTGACTCAGAGATATACTGATGAGTTGATGATTTATACTAAAAATATGCTGTTGTAAAAACACAAATTACTGTCATTTTGTCTGCCATGATTATCTCCCTTTGACTTTCACCTGAATGAATATGACCACCAGATTATGGACTGGCTTGTCACAATTATTTTTTTTAAAAGAAAACATTTTCTTAAGAAAAGGTTGATAAAATAACATTTCAAAAATCCTTTGGCATTGCTAACTCTAGATTTTTTCACAGAAATATGAAACATAAGCAGTAAAAAATGATTATGTTTATGCATTGATGATAGTAGGTATTTCGCTTGCAAATTGAAACAAATTTTGCTCCATTACGGGTACTGGGACCAAGTCGTAACCCTCAGGGGAACGTAGTGGACTGAGGATTACGTTATCGTATCTAGGGTAAACTGATACTAAGTCGGACATGATCATCATGAGTCGGATAATATCTTGAAAGCGGTATTTACGTTTCTCTGCTTTATGTCAGCATCTGTCTTAACAGCATTAGTATCACCAGAATCTCTGACACTTTCTGCTAGTGAAAGTATAACTGTTACCTGTCTTTAGTGACAGCTCATTTTACTATACATTTTGCAGCTCTTCAAGGATAATGAAACAGTTTTTGTAATTTTTCGCATTGATATTGAGTCTGACATAGTGTCCGAATTACGATCACTTTGGGTACCCTTAGAAATTACTTTGAAAATAAAAAATGGTACTATTGGTGACAACAAAAATAAGCAATTTAGACACAACAATGAACAATTAACAATAAAGTAGACTCCATGAAATCGAATATCGGATAAAGGAATATATCGGCAAATCGAATACGATTTCAAAACACCAAACCATTTCCCATACTTATAGTGTTAATTTCTCCGCCTAATTGGATATTGGATAAGAGAATATATATATCGCCTATTTGAATAAAAATATGCGGCTTGTGCTGATCAGAGTCATTGAAATCAAATATTCTAATTACAGGTAACTACAGGTAAACATTCGTGCGGAAGTGTCAACAGTTGACGAAGCCATAAATCTGGCAGGAAATCAATAAATATTACCTAATTAATAAAAAATAAAACATAAATAGTGTTCAGTTCTTTTGTTTTTGTGTATTCATAAGTTTTAATAGTGAGAATTTTGTTTGGTTTTGTGTATTTCTGTCTAGGCAGGGAGATCGTGAAGTCAGAGGTAATTTGCATATTGCTGTATGTCTGTACAACGAAAATCAATAACATAATGTATTTAATAAAAGAATAAAACATGATTTGAATTCCTTTCTATTGCTTTTGTATTTATTTAATTTTTTTGGATGGCAATCACTTGATTTGTCAATGGTTTTGTGTATTTCTCGTGTAAACAAGAGCAAGGGAGATAAATGTCGACGAGAAGTCATTTGCATAATTTGCATATTTGTTTGAAGTTCCTGTGAGACAATGCACAGCGGTTATAAAACATAATTTATTACAAGAAGTCAGTCCTAGGTCCATAGATCATGGTGTATTTCTATAAAAAGTCTCCAAATTGTGTAATCAGGAAGATTCTACAAAGATCGATTGCTGACCTACCAGCCGCCATTTTGTTTACAAACTGGCTTTACCCTAAGTTATTTTTAGCACATGATGAAAATTGTAACTACACAATCCAATAAAGGGATGATTACATACTGATGAGAGGAAATAAAAAACACAAAACACATTAAAATAAGTTTATTCAGATACATAAACAGTTTTGTTTATTTTTGAATACATTGTTTAATTTCCAACAGTCAGCTGGCAATACACAGTTTGACCCGATTACGATTGTGACGTAATCTGTCAAATTTACAATGATTCTACAATGAAAACAATAGATTTTAACTACAAAATGTCTAAAAATGATCTTCTAGGATACAAAGTTTCTACATGGTGACAAGCCCTTCAACATTTCAACCTCTTCTTGCCAACAGAATGATTCCCCATTGCCGAAAATGGGTTTACCGGACAATCGAATACTCCGGCAAATAGAATATTTTTTTCTGACAATTCTTGTATCCGATTGGGCGGAGTCTACTGTACTTTGTTACTTTTATTCTGGTAAAAATTTGATAAAAGGCTAAAGTATACAGTACAAACAGAGGCATTCAGTTGAAAATCACTCAAATCCGACGTCGGTGAATTGTTTGTGAAACGGGGTGAATGTCTGACTGTCCGAGAAACTGATAAACAGAGGATTAACTCACCTGCTGTTGTTAATTGTACTTGTCAACATTTATCTACTTGTGTATACAAAGTAATTATCTTTAAGTGCAGTTAATTATTTTGGAAAAGCTTGCTTTTCATATTTCAAATAGTCGGAATATCGAGATGATATTTTAAAAAAATATTATGCGTATGGCAGAAAATAACTTATAATTGGTATGAACATCGTGAATTATATGTGACTCTCAGAACTCAAAGTTGTTAAAAGATCATATTATATAAAATAATTTGTTACTTATTAAATAATTTGCACGAATATCAGCCTTAAAATTGCGTAATTTGGTTTTGTTTGGTCAAGGTTAATCTTAGTGAGTGACGACCTATAAATAGCACGCTATTAATAACTTTGAATTTAAAAAAAAATCACAGGAAAAATAGCTTCAGAGAAAATCAATATTCACATATTCTTGCAGGGAATATTTCAGTGTATATTCAGTTCCAAGAATTACTTAACATTCCATAAAAGCATTTGTTATTTTTTATTATTTTTTACACGATGTCACGCTCAATCAGACGGTAAACTTTTCTCATTTTTTTTATGCTAACATCTTCATAAAAGTGTTTTATCAGAAAGAAGTTTCCAATAGTATAAAAGTTCCTTTTTGCTGAGATAATAATTTAATTCTGAAATGCCTCGGCGAATTTTGGAAGAGACCAAGTCTTTGGCTCCTATTTTTGGACAAACAATACGTGCGAGTCTATTTTTAAGGGGAATCCGCTAAACTGTATTTTGATTGGTCATAAAAATAGAAATTCCATGCTTCAATTTCGTGCAACCTGAACATTCTAGCAATCGACGTGTTTTAACCCACTTTTCTCGATCAAATGGAAATTGGGGAGATATTTTTACATAGGTTTATGTTTCGTCGAAGCCATCCAATTGTCTTTTTTTTATTTGTGGCATTTATTAATACGTTCGGGAATACGATTTTGATAGGGAAGTCACATGAAACCCGGTTGTCATTGAGTGTATTTTTTCCTCTTGATATTAGCCTAAAACTTTTGAAGAGATAATTAGGACACTAAAACTCCGACAATTCTGGTGGAAGTCCGACTTTCACCGGCATTTATCAGTTGACCCAACATCAAAGAAAATTACCGACTATTTTTTGGGTGAAATTTTTCCGACAATTTTGCCGGACAAACACCGAAAAAAAACCTGTGAATTCCGGGGTGACAAGGGTGAAAATTGTCGGACCAGAGTGATTTTTAACTGAATGCCTCTGTTTGTACTGTAACTCCAAAGTAAGGTGTCCTAGTTGCGATCATTATGTCAAACACAATGTCAAATTTGAAAATTTTACATTTTCGTATAGAAATCGGGTGAAACGAATTATTTTGGGTCTCTAAAGACAGAAAATGACCAATCAGAGTCTGTATTTTACTATAGGGCTCTGTTTGATTGGTAAGTAGGTAAGTAAGTACAGTACAGCCAGAGACTTACCATGATAAATCACTGTGATAGACATATCACTCTAAATTTTTTAATGAATATATCTTTTTTCCTGATTGATCTATCCACATAATTTCTTTTGCATATCAAGTGGTAGAATGCATCACTCTAAATGCAAAAGAAAGCATGTTGATAGATCAAACAGGAAATAAAATATACCCATTTCACTAAGCAGAGTGATACGTCTATCACAGTGATTTATCATGGTAAGTCTCTGGCTGTACTGTAATATCTTTTAAACAAATCACTGGCCCATGGAGGCATATAACAGTACAACTATATATGATTAGACACAACAAACTAAATTGTAATAAAATTATGAATATTTTAATTCGTTGAAGCAAGTGTGGTCAAATATATATCATTCAACGAGTTGCAATGGCAATTCTATAAATTCAATAAAATACTGTACATGTAGTTAAAGGAGAATAAGAATAAATAAAGTCATAAAGTAAGAAATTGTTTTCTTCAAATGACAGTTGGTTAAAAATAAAAGTGTCCGACTCACGATCAGTTCACCCTATATATATATCACACACAGACTTTAAGTTTATAGTGTTATTAACTGTCTGTTTCTGTATTGGCCCCGTATAGATTCGAGATTAGCTGTATTGGTCCCCGAGTCCCGTAGGGTCGAGGGCCAATACAGCTGATCGAAAATCTATACGGGGCCAATACAGAAACAGACAGTTCATAACACTTTTATTAAATAATCCAAGTTTATCTCTTAGCACTTATACACATATATTTTTTTTGTTACTACAGTTGTAAAAATCGGGTGCACTGGCCGTTTCCTATAATCATTACAGTGTACCCCCCTTTTGTGGACCCATTATTTTGCAAATAAAAAATGATGTATTCTGTAATCTGTACAAGGGTCAAATTTTGAGAGGTATGAAAGTTGTTTAGAACCATTACGTTCTTCGTACTTTCACTTTCTATTGTTGACAGTTGCTGTTTTCTTTAACGTAATTATGCATTTGCATCCTGTCATTGTATTCTAAAAGATTTAATGATAAACAAAGTTATAAAGAGGAGTTGGGCCTATGGATATGTTTTTACTTTACCGATTTTTATTGATCATTTTAATGTAGTCCTACATGTATTGATCGGATTCTATTTAAAGTTCGGGTTTCCCCTTGGAGTCAGGATAAAAATAGCTCGTCGTGATTTATGATTTTTACCATGTTTACGTGTAATAATTGCTGTTAAATATTTTAGATATATGTCATGTTTAAAAGAAAGCAGAATTTATTTTAATTTTGTGCATGTGAGTAGATTCACAGAATGGAATACGTCATTTTCGAGATAAAGTTCTACTACGAGACAACATATATACTTATTTTAGCACTTTGTCACGTGATAATAGTGACGTTGCGGTGCTTGACGTCTTCCGCTTCGTACTAGTTGTAAATAACAATATCTTATTGGACAAGTTCCACTTATATAATGTTGTAAAAAGTCGTATTTTTTCCTTCTTTTTTATTATGAAGCTTGAATTTAAGAACCGTAGTAACATGACTGCACTGTCTGCAGGATAACACAAGATTTCTATGTTTGGAAGTGAACTTCAATTTCGTGGCATTTGCCTCGATTGAACTGGGGGGAAAAATCCTTAAAAAAGTGCAAATAAAAACCATGTCATTCAGAACAAATACTCATCTTCACGGGGAAAGTAAAATTCCCTTATGTAACAAATAAGTTAGGCTTTCTGAGACGCATAGACATTGTGTCCGTTGGAAATGCAATAAACCGGAAATGTGAGTGAACCTGAAAGCGCCGAGAACGTCATAAAAGATGTTATGTCGTTCCGGGAATGAAGGGATCTCTAAAACGACGTATTACTATATTGAGATAACACGTCACAACTATCATGAATACGATTTTGTTAAGTATAGACAAATTCAGACGATTACAACTATGTACACGATTTATTATGGTAAGTATTGAATGACAATTGATACAATACTATTGATACATTAATTAGAACACTTAACTCGCAATAACAACTCGTTTATCCTGCATTTCCACGACACACACTTCACTGACTTCTCCAATCAATGGTTCCGGTTCAGCTAACCCCCAAAGCGTATTTGATCGCAGCGCACAATTATCACTTTATAACACCATCCCCCTCTAAAAGAAAAGCAAGAATCATATCTCCTTGTCTCGTGCATGACAACGTATATTACAATAATTCAATCCTAATCTGTGGGTTGGTCCAAAACAAAATCTTTCAAATGTCCAGGTAATCTTCGGACCCTAGATGATTGTCGGATGCCACTTTCCAACTTCCTTGGCGTCATCTGAATGTTCTGTTCACCGTTTGTCTCGATGTTATTGTCATGATCTCCTTCATTTTCGATTTCTCCTAACTCATTCGGTTCTTGGTCCAATTGTAATTCTCTCTGTATAATCGGCGTTGGTGGAGGTGAGGGTGGCAACACATTTTCTCCAACATTCTGTTGCTCAATTAAGCCGCATTGCTCGTATTCTGAAACATCATCAACAAGGTTGTCCTGGTTGAAACTGGGTTGCATCTTATTCTCTTCCTGAACATTATCCCTGCTACTTCCTTCTACGTCACCGTGAGTTGTGCCAATGAACTTTTTTAATTTGTTAAAATGGACAACCCTTCGAAATCTTCCCCCATCCAACTGAATTCTGTATATCAAGTCAGATATTTTCTTTTTGACTGTGAAAGGTCCCTTCCACGGTCGATTCAGTTTCGGTGATCTTCCCTTCTTTACTCTAGGGTCAAAGTACCACACCTTGTCTCCTTCCTTGAACGGGGTACCGCAAACCTTCCGATTGTAGTAATCTGACATTGTCTTCTGTGCATTCTTGAGATTTGCTCGAGTCATTTCATACGTGGAAATGAAACGATTTTTCATATTCGTCACATATTTGCCTAAACTGGGGTTTTGATCAGTAGGTGACGGGTATTGGATGTCAATTGGAACCCTCATTTCCCTTCCAAAGAGTAAATATGACGGCGCATACTTTGTTGATTCATGTTCACTTGTCCTGTACGCCATCATAATCTTTTGCAAGTGCAAGTCCCAATCCTTTTGATTATCGCTGACATATTTACTTAGCATTGCAAGCAGTGTACGATTGAAACGTTCAACTTGGCCATCAGATTGGGGATGGTAAGCTGTCGTTCTAGTTTTGTCGATACCTAATAGGGAACACATTTCCGATATCAATTTGGATTCGAATTCTGGTCCTTGATCACTGTGTAGTTGGTATGGGGCACCATATCGCGTTATAAATTGATCAACCAGAACCTCTGCGACTACCTCCGCTGTGTGCGATTTTAGTGGAAAGGCCTCCACCTATTTTGTGAAATAATCACTGATTACGATTACATATCTATTTCCCCTGTCAGAGGGTGGTACTTCGAGAATATCCATGGCAACTTTCTCGAATGGTGCTCCTACAGAATGTGGCTGTAGAGATGCCCTTTGTGTTTTAACAGGATTTTTCCTCGACTCACAAATTCTGCATGCCCTTACATAGTGTTCTATCTCTTCTCGCATTTTAAACCAGTAGAACCGATCAGCTACTCTATTGTATGTTTTAGAAATGCCTAAATGGCCGGCCGTTGGAGAGTCGTGAAGGTCATATAATATATCTGTTATCATCTTTCTGGGTACGACAAGTCTCAGTATAGGATCCTGGTCATTCTCACCTTCCCATCTAATGTACAATACGCCATTCCATAACGTGAGCTGGTCGTATTTGCTCCACAAATCCTTGACTTCTGGACCTTTATCCTCCACCTGTTTCAAGTCGGGTCGCTCATTCATCCACCCTAGTACCTCCCTTATCGTGACGTCCTCCTCCTGTAGCTTACGTAACCGGATAAATTCTTCGGAAGTAGCTTGAGTTGATCGCGCAGTTTTAACCTGGGGGCTGCGACCTGCCACCCCTGGGTTCATTACTGCGGACATCTGCTCCCTATCATCACTGTCTGAAGTTATATTTGATTCTTTATGGCCCTCTTCCTTCGTTTCACCAATCTTACACTTAAAGCATGGAACTCTAGACATTCCATCTGCGTTTTGGTGTTGTTTTCCTTCCCGATGTTGTATTTCAAAATCGTACTCCGAAAGTTGTGTTAACCACCTAGCAATCTGACCCTCTGGCTCCTTTAAGGAAAATAACCATTTCAGTGCCTTGTGATCTGTACGGGCAATGAATCTTTTACCATAAAGGTAATGTCTAAACTGCTTTATGAAGAAGACCAAGGCCAACAGTTCCTTCCTTGTTGTGCAGTAGTTCTTTTCTGCCTTGGTAAGAGTCCTACTAGCATACGCAATAACTCTTTCACAGTTATTTTGCACCTGTGAAAGGACAGCGCCAATACTATTCTCGCTCGCATCCGAATCTACTATAAATGTGCAATCCGAACGTGGGAACGCCAGAATAGGTGTAGTTACAAGAGAACGTTTCAACTGCACAAAAGCTTGTTCACAACCTTCATCCCATTTAAACGGCACTTGTTTCTGAGTAAGTTTATATAGCGGCGCAGCAATAGAAGAAAATCCTGGCACAACTCGCCGGTAGTAAGATGCAAATCCTAAAAATTGCTGAATTTCCGAGACATTCATAGGCGTTCTCCAGTTTTTCACTGCTTCTATCTTCTCTTCGTCTGGCTCTATCCCTCTCTCCGATATTACATGACCCAAACAATGTATCTTTGTTTGTAGAAACTGACATTTGCTCGGCTTTAGTTTTAGATTCGCCTGTCTGATCCTTTTAAATACCTCTT
>MJUU01039237.1:0-24247 GCA_002080025.1 Modiolus philippinarum
ACTATTTAATCGGACAATCAGTTCGCAGTGAAATGTAGTAAACATACACTTTAAATTGGAGAAAACAATAGAGGGTAATCCGTGGGTTCTTTAAAAAGAATCCACAGTTAATACAATAGATGACGTCACAACAATGGTTTAAACATTACTTAATGTGTACAAAAATGTTTCATCATAATATCTGTATACTGTAATTAATACTTTGTTTTAAAGGAAATTAATGCATTCAACCAAAGGTACACTGCAAGGTTTTCCTATATCTATTTCGATGTGCCCCGTGTTGTCTATCGATGTTGTTTTTGTCCTTATTTTTGTTTTTCGTCGGGCTACCTAATGACAAATATTTGTAGGCATACATTGCCCGATTTTACTTTTTTTCTCATTGACCGCTCCCAACATGTGTTGCTTCAATGACATATTTTAGCTGCGATCGATGTTGCTCAACATTTTTATTCTCTTCTTGTAACCCTGGTGCTTTCAGCTGGATAACCCTGAGCATCGCCCAAGTTGGAACTCCATGGCGGGTGGGGAGCAAGGGAGTGACCTTGATATAATTTTTGTCAAGAATACCGCTTAAGTGCACGCTAGGGGCCTTCTTGATCTCGCTTGAGGGGGTGAATATTGTTCACCTCTAGTTGAAGACCCTCAGGCGACATCAAGATGAAGACAGGAATAAAAGCCCTGTCCTTGATAAACTGGATTTTTCTATGTATCGTGTGCGTTTTTGTCACATGTACATTCACTCCATATCCTTTCATTTTTCCTATTATTTCCAATGGAAATGTTGGAAAATGCCATAAGTGGTTGCCATGGCAACGAAGATGTAATTTCAAGAGTTTTGATGATTTTTTTTCTTTACTAGGGAGTAAAATGAATGTTTTCAGTGAATTTCATCAAAAGTGAGAAAAAAGTTATTTCCCGGTTTCTTTGATGCTTATAGAGAATGACTCTTAAGGTCTCCATTTCACAAGCAAGGTTAAAGTTTTTGCTGACGACGCCGACGAGGCCGACGACGCCGGGGTATGACAATAGCTCTCTGGACATTCGTCCCGGCGAGCTAAAAAGAATCTAAATAGAAAAGCCAAAATTCAGGACAGAGCTATGCGTGAGGGGGATAATCCTTAGTTTTAAATTTCCTAAATGGCACCGCAAAACGCTGAACTCTAAAAAAAATTTGGCCTCGACAAACAAGAGGCTCTCAAGAGCCTGTATCGCTCACCTGGGTCATGGCTGACACAATAAGTCAAAATAATCACAACGTTTAAGGTTTGTTTATTAATGTTTAAGGGTCTCATTTTGAAGTTTGCTGATGTTTATTAATGTTTAAGGGTCTCATTTTGAAGTTTGCTGATGTTATATGATCCAAAATTAAACTATGTTCCCACTGGCAGCTATTTGTGATGAGGCGTAGACCAACTGTCACCTTTCTCGAAGAAGACCATGTAAGGATCATTGTGCCTCACTTTGGTTCCAATTGGCATAGTATTTTCAGAGGAGATCTTTAAATGATTTCCCATGGGGTCCAAGGTTAAACAATGTTCCCCGCTGACTGCCATCTTGGATGCTAAGCGGACATCCAGACACATTTTATGAAGGGGACCAAGTAAGGACCATTGTGACTAAGTATGATTCCAATTGGCCATGTACTTTCAAAGGAGAAGATCTTTGAATATGTTCCCCTATAAGGTCCAATGTTAAAAACATGTTCCCTCCTGGCGGCCATCAAGGATATATGATGTGGACTTGCTGAACACATTTTTTAAAAGGGGCCACCTATGGACCATTGTGACTAAGTTTGGTTCCAATTAGCCCAGTATTTTCAGAGGAGAAGATTTTTGCAATATTGTCCAATTTTGGACCAAGTTCCCGCTGGCGGCCATCTTGGATGACGTGCAGACTTGCCGGACAAAATTTTCAAAGGGGGCCACCGATGGACTATTGTGACCAAGTTTGGTTCTAATTGGCGCAGTAGTTTCAGAGAAGATCTTTGAATGCTTTCCCATAGGGTCCAATTTTAAACTGTGTTCCCTGCTGGCGGCCATCTTGGATATGATACAGACTTGCCAAACATTTTTTTTAATGGGGCCACCTAAGGACCATTGTGCCCAAGTTTGGTTCCAATTGGACCAGTGGTTTCAGAGAAGAAGATATTTGAATGAAAAGTTTACAATGGACAGACCACTGACGGTAAGAAGATCTCCATGGCATAGCCATGCAGCCAGCTACAAAGTTATACATGCATTGAAGCATAGATGCCACTTCATTATTAACTGAGAGAGATACTTGGTATTGTGGGCAATCAAACAGATCTAAAGAAAACAATATAAAATTATATACATTTATTATCAAATTGTGAAATAAGCATAGTTTATGAAAGTATATTTGCAAAAAATGTAAAAATCTGTACAAAAACACTTTTTTGCTCATGATTATGTAGCAAATAATTATTTCCAATAAAGTGATAGCAGGGAATTTCTCTAAAACTCAAGAGAGAAAATTAAACCAAAGAAGATTTGAAAGCAGAATTTAAAGGGAAATAACCCATAACTATATGGCATTGAATTTTTTTTTTTTTTTGTGAAAAAAGTCAATAACTGCAACACAGGCAGTTGGATTTTCTTCAAAATTTCAGAGTATGTAGATCTTGATATGCTGAACATTTTTCAAATTTCACTTCACCTCTATCTGTTACAGTTTTTGAAATAAAAAATAAAAAATGCATAAATTTTGAAAATTTTACGGAAAAAGGGCTATAACACTAAGACGGTTTTTCCGATTTTCTTCAAAATTGCAGGGCAGATAGATCTTGTCATTCTGAACAATTCTACACCATGTCAGATTTTTGATATCTGCAACGGTTTTGAAGTTATTTGCCAAAAACAGCATTTTACCCCTATGTTCTATTTTTAGTAACAGTGGCCATGTTGTTCGGTCCTCGGACTAACCGAACATATTTTTTAAACTACATACCCTGGTGATGACCCAGGCCAAGTTTGGATTAAATTGGCCCAGTGGTTTCAGATGAGAAGATTTTTGAAGAAAAGTTTACGACGGACGGACGGACGGACGGACGACGGACGCCAAGTGATGGCAAAAGCTCACCCTGGCATAGCCAGGTGAGCTAAAAAGACGTCTGCTGACATTAACTTTTATTCAACGAATAAACTAGATACAAGATGATCAACGATCCCGACCCAAAATATTGTAAACAATCATTACACTACCAATCAAATTTCATTGTCCGAAACAATGAATCAGCAAAATGAGCCAGTATTTGTCTTGAAACAAGTTGAACATTTGTCCTAACAGGACAATTAGGATTCAACACAAGTTTCATGCATTTTTCTCATGACTACTTGAATATGTGCCGAATTCTTCTATCAAATGTACACCAAATGCAGGTTAATGGCACTAAAAAGGCACTATTTTGCTTCGTCTTCAGTCGTTACTTGTCTAAATGGAAGTGAGCTACATCTGCTTGCGATAATTGAAATGACGTCTTATTTGGTTTTATGGACGTTTACTTATTTGATTGAGTTTTAAGATGTTGTGATTTTTATTTCTGTGCTTTGTATCTCTCTAACATCATAGTTTTCTGTACTCTCGTTTTGGTCTTTTTTTTTACTTTGTTCCTTCGGTATTCTACTGCCTTTGTTTCACATGTTTCATTGGTTGATGAATCGCCGAACACATCTATAAAACTGGAGTAATTCTTACGACTGATTTTGTCAATTCAGATCTTGTCAATATGTGCTGTGACTGCACTATACGTCGTCATTTTAGGTTGACATTTTCATAATTGGAAGATGCCTTAAAGTTTGTATATCATAGGCTTTGATTTGATATGATTTTTAATTAAAATTCTAAGACATTTCGAATGGGTGCACAGTTTCTTTTTTCATAAGTTTCTACTAAAGTAGTTAATAATGTGGACAGAAATCATCGATAAAAATTGTACTCTGTTGCTGACCCAACACTTCATTGCCTGACTTCTTCAAGCTCTTTTAAACAACGTGAGATGTTTCCATCACATTTCACTCTAGTACTGAGGTCTTTTTACCATTCTTCCATCGAATCAATTGTCCCCATCCATTGATTATCTCTCTTAACAGCTTCTTATGTCACATTATGTCAAACGTTTTTAACAATGGATGAAGCCACAAGAAATTGGGACTATGTTTCTCTTTCACTTGAATATTAATTTTGTAAGTATCAGTCAAGCCTTTGTTGGTGATTTTCTCAGTAAAACATGTTTGTAAATGACTCTGATATTTACTCATGATGATTGATTGTGAGATCGATAAATGTTTTACGAAAGGATATGGAGTAAATGAACATGAGACCATAACACATATGTTTACTTCAACTGCAATAATTCGGGTCATCTTTTGGGTTATCATAATTTTTGTAGATTAGACAACCCATGTCACTTTTGCAGATTATTTGATACTTTTAGTCTTAAAATGAGATTTTCTAATTTTGTCTATACATAACACCGAAGAACCAAAGCACGAATACATAAATCAAAGTCCAGAGACAAGGCAAAAGCAAGAACACGAGAAGACGGAACACCAAAGACGCTACATGCCCACAAAACACACGAACACTACATATACCACACAGGAAACTAAAGCACTAACAGTGTGAAAAAAAAAAGAGTGCCATCAGATTTTAAAAGTTACATCAGTCATCTGACAGGCTCATATCACATGGTCTTAAGTTTAAGCCACCGAAATGCAAACTTTTCAAAGGTAAAGGTCAGTTCCTTAGACACTATGTTAGTGCAAACGGTAGAGAGACAAACCCTGGGATGACATCGATAATAATATTAAAAAGTCTAGAAGAGCATCATATCGTCTAAAGCCAGCAGAACTACACGGTGAAAATGATTAAGATTATGAGTCATCACTACACTAATTAGAACTAATGTAATACCAATCCTGTTACAGTAGTCCCTTTATTATAAGACAACCCCTTCTGTAAAGAAAATGAGGTCTTATAATGGAGGTGGTCTCATATGGGAGGTGTCAAACTAAGATGGGTTCTTCGAGATGGATTTGAAATCAAATATTAAAACATTAATGGGCACGGTTTCTATTCTGTTAACTTTGTTCATGTATTTCAGTTAATTTTGACAATAAAAATCCTACTGTTTATTTATAAGTTTATATCTAACGCATATACAAAATAAATTGTACAATATACTCGGTTCTAACTGAAATTTTGCTGAAGTTGGCGTAAAACATCAATCAATCATATGAAATTTATATATTATTTCTAAATCAAATATTTTTCACATTTTTAATTAAAAATCGAAGAAACTATACATAAAATAGAAAGCCAAGAAGTGATTATTTTACATCTAGTATAAGTTAATGTTTACCCACAATTATAATTATCCCAATAATCATGTGACAATATGGTGGTCAGACGTATTTTTAACCCTAGTGCATAATATGTTGAATATTTACAAATTTCGGAGCTATAATGTCTGCAAATAGTGCCAATAGGAAAGACATTAGTTTACTTAATGATTCCGAAAGTAAAAATCCAGTAAAAAAGAAACCTAAGAACAAAAATAAGGGTAATTCGGGTGTGCAAACTGATGTAAATAAACTGATACAAAAACCGGTTCGAATAGTGTGTCCTCAAAACAGACAATAAACAATAATACTATGAATAATAACAACTATCAATCACAATTTAACCAGGCTGACATACAATATATGTATCAACAACACACCGTACAACCGCTTTGTATCATTTTGATCATCAACCGATTGATACGATCATCGATGTTTGTTTACATCCTGAGAAATGAAATAGTGGTGTTAAGATTTTTTATATTTAATGACATTTTTAGCAGAAAAATGCATTGATTTGGATGTAAAAATGAAGATTATAAATAACATAATGAAAACAATTAATTACTTTCTTATAACATGTACATTTTGGCAGACTTTAAATCAAATTTACACTGAAAATCACGCGAAAATCTCAGATCCTGGACTTCAATTCCTTATTCCATACAAATTCGTACTTAACAAGTTATTATTCAAGATCAGCACTAAAGGTGCATCTTTTACCTTTATTTTTATGTATAAAATATTATTCAAATGTCAGGCGTTCTTGTTTAATTTGACATTACTTGACACAACAAGAAAAAAATAGGATACGATCTCCGACCGATACATGTAACGATCAACAGCAGATTTAATCTAAGTGACGATACAGTCAACAGTCGTAACAAAAACGATCAAATGACAGTATTTCCATGTTATACCCATCCAAAACGAAGTTTAGGGTACATTGGTTTCAGTTTGTGCGACTGTGAGTTTGTCCCAGTGTGTGTCTAGCTATCAATCTGAGACAGACATTTTTTTCTTGTGGTAATCTCGACCCTCCTCCGACCATCTTCAGAATACCTATTTACAATTATGTCAGGATAGTAAGTACCATATATGCACCTGATTTTTAAGATGGATTTATCAAATGTTGAAAAAAATACGTCTGTTTGGAGATTTCTGTCCGGAGGTTATCTCTGCCCCTTCTTAAAATTTCTTTTTTTTTTCAGATTTTTTTTTCTGCAAACCTTTGTACTTTTCATTTATAAAGTTTGATAATCAATGATGAGATTCAAGAAGCCAAGAATAGCCCACGACTTTTTAATTGCAAGTCAGATTAAAACCATACTTCCAAGTTATCTTGTTTACAGGATCAAGTAATACACCTCATACTTAAACAGTCCCTTGTCGAGAATTTTGAAATTTCAATCGGACTGTGATTCGAGATTCTTTTTTTCATGTACTGGGATGAACATTTCTTTTCAATATATACGACCTTTCAATAGCAATTGCTGTTGAATTGCTACACATGATACTAATGGTTTTGCGCTCCATAAAACCTACAACTTCTTAAGAAGTACCTGTGCAAAGTCAGGACCATAGCGATTTACATTTTTTCTGTTGGTTTTGCACATAATTAGTCTTTCAACCTTTGAAATTCGCCTCCTGAGAATTCTGTTCGGTAATTTTTAAATTACCCTTATGAACTGATTCTAGAGGCTTGCCGAGCCGTTTATAGCTCATTTATTGATTTACAACTCCGTCATAATTTGAATTCATATTTCTACTGAACTTTAAGGATATTTTTTGGGGTAAAGTTTATAATAATTTAATATCGGATATAACAAAAGGAATTGGGCACAAGTTTTTCAAAGTCATATTATTTATTACAAAACAAATTCTTTATGAAAATACAAAGGAACATACAAAATTAAAGTCAATAATTGGTTTATGTTTATACAAGAAATACATGATAAATGGTTTAAATATGAAAAGGAAAAATAAAGGAAAAAAGACTAAAAATTCAAAGATCAATTCAGACATTCTGTTCACATTACCATCTAATTGCACCTCATGCTTGGATTTTGTTTCTCATTTCAGCCTGAATTCTTTCAACAATTAAGATGCAAATGCTTTAGTCGGACCTTGCCGAAAACTCTATTTTTCAGCCCTTCCATGTCATTTACTTTTATGTTTGATGTGTGCGCTATCATGTAATCGGTGTAATTACTCATTGAAATCTCATTCGTTTACTTACCGGCATTGAAAAAACACAATATCTGATTGTATCCAGTTCTACAGATGGTCGTTTTGACAACTTATGTATCGTCAGTGTAGATAAAGGCAAAACAAGAGGCTCCGAGAGCCTGTATCGCTCCCTTGGCCCCAAGAGGGTCCAATATTCAATTGTTTTCATCTGTCACTGATCAAACAGTACCTCATGTACTGGATACTTGGTATTTTATTAAACATGAAATACAAATGTAGACGTTTCTCATCTACAAGAGAAGATCTCTTAACATTTTTCAAGCATTTGATCAATAGCAGGAATCTTGGAATAGGTACAAACCTGAAAGGAGTCCTTTTTACAGGGGACAATCCAAAAACTTGTGATCAAGTTTGATCCCAAATGACCAAGAACATTCAAGGGAGAAGATTTTTTAAAGTGTTTCCATGAGCTCCAATGTTATACTTTGTTCCCTGCTGTACGCGCCTGAAAACACCCTTTTATATCATCGATTTGCGGATGGTACATAGTGTTCGTGATGGCCTAATGTCTGTCCTTTTTCAAAAAGGTGGTATCCTCTTCTCCTCCTAAAGCACCCGTTGGAATTTCTTTTAAATTATGCAGGAGCTTCATCACATATTGTAGATGTGAACTATGCGTTTTGTTTTCCAATAAATACTTTTTTCAGATTTTTGACATGTTTTTGACTTTGCCATTGTAGCTCAGTGCAAACCATATGGTGACCACTTGGTATCCCGTACCCCTCTTAACCACTGGTAAGAATTTCATGAAACTTGTGTAAGACCTTAGTTACATGCTGTAGATTTGCACTATGTGCTTTGTTTTCCAATAATTCCGTTTTTTTTATCTCGCCCGCGACGAAAGTCGCGGAAAGCGAAACATATGCTTACAAAGTATGGCGGCGGCGGCGTAAACTTTAATGTTAAGTTTTTGTGATTAGGTCATTTTCTCCGTAACTATAAGTGGTAGGTCAATTATATTTGGTATATAGGTTGGTCTTGAGTAGTACATGACAGTCTGCTATATGGCTTTTGTCTGTGACCTCAATTTCATGGTACAATGAACATGTAAAGTTTTTGTGCTTACTTAAGTTTCTCAGCAACTATAAGTGGTAGGCTAATGATATTTGGTAAGAAGGTTGGTCTTAGGTAGTACATGACGGTCTGGCATATGGCTTTTGTGCTTGACCTCAATTTCATGGTCTAGTAAACATGTTAACTTTTTGTGATTAGGTCATTTTCTCAGTAACTATAAGTGGCAAGTCAATGATATTTGGTATATAGGTTTGTTTTGAGTAGTTTATGACAGTCTGCTATATGGCTTTTGTCTGTGACCTCAATTTCACGGTCCAATGAACATGTTAAGTTTTTGTGCTTAGTTTAGTGTCGCAGTAGGTCAATGATATTTGGTATGTAGGTGGTCTTAAGAAGTACATGACAGTCTGGCATATGACTTTTGTCCTTGACCACAATTTCACGTCCAGTGATCATGATAAGTTTCCCAGTATCCATTAATGTAAGGTCAATAAAATTTGGTATTTTGCTTTTTCTTAGATGGAACATGACAGCCTACTATTTGGCTTTAGCCCTTGACCTCATTTTCATGGTCTAATGTTTGGTTTTTTAAAATCTATCAGTGGTAGGTCACTGATATTTCCGTTTTGGGTGAATCATACCAGTCTGTTTTATTGCTTTTGTCACTTACCCTAATTTCACAGTCTGGTGAACATGTTAAGTTTTCTGATTTAGTCAGTTTGAGAATTCACATCAATTTGGTGACCATGTAGAGACGGGCGAGACATCAATTTTGGTCCACACTTGTTTTAAAGATTTTTGCCATGCCTTTCACGTTGTCTTTTTAGCGCAGTGCCAAAAGCTGATATCCACTGCTTGGAATTTTATGACTTATGGTGGAGCTTAATTACATATTTTAGATGCGCACTGTTTATTTTTTTCCAATGATTCCTTTTTCATGTTCTTTTTAGAAAATTCACGAAGAGGTCGAGGTGCGGCTGGGGATCCATGGCTCACAAGGTCACAGTAACTCTATAGTTTAACATGAAAGAATCTTTGGATGTTGGACAAATGCTAACCCTTGTTACCCTGCTGAAAAACATTTTGTTTTGCTGTTAGCCACCAAAACACTGTTATGACCAAGTTTTGCCCCAATTTGTCAAGCAGTTTCAGAGAAGATCTTTGAATGTGTTTTTCCATAAGTCCATGTGTTTTTCCATAAGTCCAATGTTTATCTATTTTCCCCACTTGCAGCCATATTAGATATAGGGCGAATATAATAAATCACCTTTTTGCACGGCCAACAAAGGACTAATGTGGCAAAGTTAGGGTCCGATTAGGGAAAAACGTTTTAAATGTTGAGTTAGCTTGTGTCAAATCTTTCCCTTAGACAGCTAAAGGATGTTGTTTCCTCTACACGATTTGACTTCACTACCGGATTTGACATGTTCAACACAGTGAGTGTCTACCTATAAGAAGCAGGAAGATATCACCCATGGCTTATAAATTGGGTCTGTGCTATTCATCCGTATGTATGTCTCCATTTTTTATGTGCAATACTTATGCGATGTCTTTGTATCTTTGTGTTTCCACTATTTTCAATGCCTGATAGTTCGGTTCTTACTTACTTTGCTATGTATCACTACTTTGATTTTTGTCATGACCACATCATTTAAACATTCGGTATTTGTGGATGTGTGGAATATGGATCTTTGTACCCCGTGTATTTTTTACCCTACAATTTTGTAAGCGAGGTCACGTCACATGATGAAAATCGAAAGTCGTTACTGAAACGATGATGAATGCTCATTTTTCAGTCAAAATTTAAATTGTATATACTTAACAAAGTCCGAAACCGTAAGTTGTATTATAGCAGCTCATCCAATCCAACAAAATGTCAGCTGTATATCTCTAAAATTTTTACAACATGAAACTATATATATACCGCTTTGTTATATATCACGCAGATTACCGTCCCTGTCTGTACTCTAAAGGACGTTTATTCTCATAAAAACTTACTTTTACGCCCCGGAAATAATGCAGTAAACGAACTTTTGTCGTTCACACTGAGCTGCTGTCTACTTTGGATTAGTCCCAGGCTTGTTTAAATCTAGTCACGTAACACCCGTATGAATTTTAATCAGTTTCAATTGAATGTACATTTTGTAAGATATATATGCTCCTAAGGCATATTTTTTTACTATCACAAATCATCAATATTATATTTTTTGTAAATTAACCCTTTACCTTTTGAAATGCAGTTTTGTCCTCTTAGATATATCACAACACAGCCGTTGATCGTAGGTGATCTCTGCTGAGGATCGTAACATTCAATAATATGGATCGGCCGAAGATCGTATCCTATTTTTCACATGTAGTGTTGAGTAAAGTCAAATTTCACGAAAACAACAAACATTTGAATACTGCAGCATATATCAAAAGAAAGGTAATAGATTCATCTTTAATGCTGATGTTAAATAATACTTTGTTAAATACCAAGTTCTGTGTAATAAGTGATTGAAGTTCATGAATTGAGTTTTTTGCAAGATTTTCAGTATAAATTTGATTTAGTCTTCCGAAATGTACATCATATAAGAAAGTAATTTATTGTTTTAATTATGTAATTTATTATCTTCATTTTACATCCAAATCAATACATGTTTCTGCTTAAAATGACATTAAATATCAAAAATCTTAACACCACTATTTCACTTCTCGGGATGTAAACAAACATTGATGATCGTATCAATCGGACGATGATCAAAATGATACAAAGCGGTTGTACGGTGTGAAATTGATATAGCAAAATTCGTAAGATGCTGTCAAAAGGTAGAGGACTATTTTCTCCTCACTTGTAAAGATATAGAGTCAAGAGATGCCCTACTTATGGATTTTAAGCTCTTTAGGATAGGTAATGTAGACATAGTCACAACCCCCCCCTCTCAAATTTGAGACAAAGAGCGATACCACAGATGTTATTGTCTACGGGCTACCCTATGAAATTCAGCCAAAATTTATATCTCAAAAACTATCAAAATATGGTACAGTCGTAGGCATGCTGTCGCCGAGTTTCAGGGCATTCCCATCAATACAATCTGGAGTGAGAATTGTAAAATTAAAGTCCATGCATATGCATATACCGAGAAAGCTATATGTGAGAGGTCAATTCGTCACAATAAAGAATGAGGGTCAGCCTACGGGCAAAAAATGTTATAAATGTCATGGTTATGGACATATAGCAGCTGAATGTAAAGCTGAGGAGGAAACTAACTCAACAATCAAATGTTATCGCTGTGGCGAATATGTGCACACCTCTCTTGGGTGCAAGGAGGATTATCGGCCTGCGTGGACGAACCCCCCTCCGAATTATGGTAAAGGAAATTCCGCTAGTTCGGTTGATACACTTGATAAAACAATAACCGATAATATTGATAATACCGAGGCTGAGGCTAGTTCCTCAACAACAGGTACTATGGAAGCGGCTATGGAAGACACAGAAGTACAAGAATACGACACAAACACCGTCGTGTCGGATAATATACCAATAGTAAACGAGTCCGATAGTGAAGCCGAGTCTACACCGCTCACAGAGGGTAGCAGTAGTACTGCTGATCACAGTGACGACTGTGGTAGCAGTGCAGCTACACCGGCTGATGAGAACACCGTGATTACGGATTTAGGAGAAAGAGAAGAAGAAAATGAAGATAAAAATGTAATATCAGGTAAAAAAATGCTGACTCAGTTCAAAATAATGATATAGAAGAAGGTGAGATAATAGACGTAGAAAGTCTAGAAAATGTTGATAAAAACTTCGTCGATGGTGCCTCAGTGGCACAAAATGATGATTTTTTTTTAAATCTGATTTCGGATATGACACAGAGGATACAGAAGACGAAAAAAAAAAACATGATGAGAAAAAAGAAAAAACAAAAACGAAAAAGTCAAAACATAGTAAAACTGATTTCATAAAGAAAAACAAAGAGGAAATAGAAAAAAAGATTTCAAAGCGTAAAAACAGATCAAGTGTTGGTTCAAAAGAACATAAACATCCAAAAAAAGTATCAAAAATGCATGATGTCCCCCCTTCTAACTAACCTGAGCACTACAAAATGTTTTTGCTGCTGTTTATATTGATTATGGGGGTCATTACCTTAAACATAAGACAAGGTTTTGAAAATAAGATTGAAGATATTATGAATAAGTATGAATCGTATGAAGTTATATGTCTACAGGAAACTGGTGTGAATTTTTCAAGCCGGGATTTTTCAGATAAATTTACTGATTTCAATTTATATAGTTCTCTATTAAACAGACATATTGGAGGTATTACTATAATAAACAAAAATATAAAAATTTCAAAGGTATTTAATACACCAGTGCGTTTAAGGGTAGAATGGTACATGTCAGTTTTAATTGTGAAAATATAAATTTTCATCTGATAAATATCTATGGTGTACCAAGTAGATACAGGGAAGAGCAAAAAACACTTTTTTTTAAAAATCTGTATGAATATATAATTAAATTAGATAAAAACCCAACAGATATTTTTTGTCTACTGGGTGATTTTAACATGGTAGAAAATAGGATAGATACAAAATTAGAAATTAGATATTAGAAATAATTTATCAGAAATTAAATTTATATTGAACATAGAAGATTCATATAGGAAATTATATCCAGACAAAAAATGCTGTCTTTTATTAATTCTAGAGGGGGGTCCCGAATAGATAGAATATATATGGATAAAGATATCAATAATAAATTATACAGTTGTAAGTATGAAATTAACAATTTGACTGACCATAAAGCATTATCAGCAGTCTTTCATATTAACAGAGAAGTATGGGGAAGGGGATATTGGAAATTAAACACTTGTTTATTGGAAAATGAAAGGTATCTGGATTTTATTAGAAATTATATTTTGTACTGGAAAATACAAAAGGGTAAGTATGATATTTTGAACTGGTGGGAATTATTAAAAAAAAACAGATACAAAAAATGACGGTGAATTTTTCTAAAACATTAAAACAGGAAAGGGAAAGTAAGTTGGACAGTTTATATGATATTTTGAATACTGAGGAATTAAAGGAAAATTTGGATACAGCAAAAATAAAACAGGTAAAAAATGAAATAGAAGAAATTGAAAAAGTAAGTAAAAGGGGGTTTGTATAAGATCAAAATTGGATCATTATGATGAGGACATTGATAATATTGAATTCTTTAAAGCAGTAGATGAAAAACGAGGTAAGAAAAAAGAAATTAATGTATTATTAAACAAAGATGGGGAAGAAGTAAAAGGTAAGGAGAAAATAACAAAAGTAGTACAGGATTTTTACACAGATCTATATACAAGTCAGAATATTAGTGACATAGACATTGAGACTTACTTAACCGACGTAGAAATAAAGAGACTGACAGACCAACAAAAGGATGAGTTGCATGTTTTTATGGAAAAAGAGGAAATCTATAAAATAATTAAAGGATCTCTGAATAATAAGACACCAGGTATAGATGGGTGGGGTAAAGAATTTTATCTAACATTTTGGGAGCATTTGGGGGAGGATTTAACGGATGTATTAAATAATGTATATTTAAATGGTGAGTTAACAGAAAGTATGAAAACAGGAATTATTTCAATCAACTACAAGGAGAAAGGTGATAGAAGAGATTTAAAACAATGGCGTCCAACCAGTTTGTTATGTTTCGATTATAAAATAATTACAAAATTTCTTACAAAAAAACTTAGCAAAGGTAATTAATAGTTTAGTAGATAGCACACAGACAGGGGCAGGGCCGGGTAAGTGTATTTTTGATAACTTATTTTCAATAAATGATACAATAGATTATATAGAAACAAATAATAGGAATGGATATATGATAACTTTTGACCAGGAAAAAGCCTTTGACAGAATAGAGCACAATTATCTTTTTAAAGTTATGAGAAAAATGAATTTTCCAGTTTTCTATATTGAATGCGTAGGTATAATTTATAAAAATATTTTAGTAAAGTTCAAGTTAATGGCTGTTTTACAGATAAAATCGTAATAAATAGATCTGTAAGACAAGGCTGTCCATTATCTATGTCTCTATATGCCCTAGCTTGCCTCCTTTATAAGAAATCATAACTCTTTACATGGAATAAATATTCCAAACTTAGAAAAACCGGTTTTACTCTTTCAGCATGCAGACGACTGTACCGTTTTGACTACAGATATTAGAGACTTTGATGTTTTTATAAAAAAATTTTGAAGATTTTGGGAAAATTTCAGGGGCTAAAATAAATAAAAATAAAACAGAAATACTCAAGTTTGGTTCAACTGGTGGTATAGTACCACACAATATAGAAAACTTAGTCAAAAAACATGTGAAGGCTTTAGGTATTGTTTTTGGAGAAGACAAAATACATAAAAACTGGGAACCTGTACTTCAAAATATAAAAAACACAGTGTGTAAATGGTTAGAAAGAAAACTTACCTTTAAACATAAAGTACTTGTTATTAATACATATGTTTTGAACAAACTGCTATTTGTAGCAAGAGTTATCCCGCCTAGTACTGAATATTTAGGAAAAATAAAGAAGGCAATCTACCAATATTTTTGGGAGGGTAATATAGATCTATTAAGTAGAAAGAGCATGGCAGAGCCACATCAAAAAGGGGGAGTAAAATTATTTTTTTTAGATACAAAATTAGAAGCCATGCTCTTGAGGAGGATATCTTTGATTAATAAGGGGAACGCATCTACTTGGACTCGATTTTTTATTTATTATTTAGGACTCACGACCAAAGACACATTCCCAGATTTTGCACACAATAATTTTGTTCATAATCTAGATAGATTGCCTGATTTATATGGGAAACTAAAAAAAAATATATTTAGAATACCGACTGGGGAGGTAACATAGATTTTGATCAATCAGAAAAGAATATTTACTACAAACTCTTACAAATAGCAGATCACAAGCATACCATACAGTTAAAACATCCTACACTAGATTTCGACTATACATGGCAGTTTTTATCCAGTATAAAACAAAATTTCATACATGACTTTATCTTCTGTGTAGTACATGACTGTTTAGTTACAAAAGAAAAATTAATTAAAAGGAATGTACACTTGGAAAAAACTACATGTAATTACTGCAACTCACATTTGGAAAATTTAAAGCACCTATTTCTAGAATGCACTAGATTTACATACTTAAGAGAATTTTTTGCATTAGACATTCTAGACAACACAGGATTAGACAACTTTGGTTTAAATTACAGTAGCATTTTATTATTTTCTGTGGACGGAACGCAACCCCATGTATATGGTTTTACAAAATCTATTTGGATATGGAGAAAATATAGGGGGGAGGATGTAAATTTAAAAGTTTTTAATAGCTACAAATATTTTGTAGAAGAATATAAACAAAAAATGTAGTTTAATATTAGTATAACATAGTATTTAAGACCTTGCTGAGAAGTCAGTAGCACATGCCCTAGGCCTCTGATGCTACTACTTCCCGGTGACGTTGCAGTTATTCTATTGCTCTATCTCTATATGTTCAAATATAGCTTTTCTTAGGTGTTATTATATGGTAATGTGTATTGCAATGTTTATTCTATTGCGGACCTCCACGAAGACACCATGTAAACATGGTGTTCCTTCTATGGTTCAACATTTTTACTATTGAAATCAATGCCCCTTATCTATTCAATATATAGTTTACATTTCGAAAAGACCCCATGACGGCTCTGGTGTAAGAAATAGTTCGGTGTATAGAGAATTTTCATCAGTGCTATGCACTCCCGATTAATTATCTAAATGCTCATAAATTAAGGGGGTATATTTAATAAGGATTTGAAGCGATTTGTTCTCGTTTAGATAGTTTTTTCTACAAATATTCATACACCACGCCTTCTCAGTATGGTCATCATGTGTGTAAATATTGTGTATTGATTGTTTTGTTTACAAGTAATAACTGTCCGATCATAATAAGGTCATGTGTATTTTTAGATTTATCATTAGTTGACTCTTGTAATATGTGTTTATTCTTTAGAAGGGCTATTCTGATAAAATTGTAATTAGGATACACAAAAAATCATGATAAGAAATGTTTATTGTTAAAAATGGGATTTTTGAGTTAAATCTGTTTAAGATTCCCGATGCCCTGTTGAAATGACATTAGTTCGAGGACAATTTCATTGAATCCGTGCAGAAATGTATATTTTTTAAATGAAAATAACTATGTCACTATCCAAATTGCTAAAAAGGAGGACAGTTACAACTAAAACACGGATGGACCCACGGGTGGGGGTCACTTAACATAGATTTTCTTGGTAAGGGTTGCAGACATTTAACCAGCACTAGACATATAATTTTGTAACCTTTCTAAAGTACACACAACGAAATTTGCCGCAGCTTAAATCGCTGCAGCTATTTTGTCTTAAATAAGACCCTAATGAAACATGTATGTATCATTTTCTAATTTTTTGCCGCTACTCTTGGTATATTTACCGAAATAATCAAAGTTCAAAGAAAAATATTTTCCATAGACCTTAATGTTAATTTCACTCAAATTTTAAAGAAATTCGATGTGGGAGTGGTTGATGAACAACAAACCAATGAAAAGACACCAAATGCATTGCCGATGTATTACTTATTTGCATAAAGGGTGCTTGTTTGTTGTTTATTCGGATGGCCAATGAACAAACAGAATTTTGATTTGTTTACTAATTTACATAAAAATGTTTAGGTAAATATGAGAATAATTTTTGCAGAAACCATTTACTTTTATTAAAATGAATTTGTGTACAGGTAAAAAGTTTTTGTCAACACTTTGTCAAGTATTTTTGATTCGCAATCGAGATTAACTCCCGAACCAGGTGTTTTGGTTCATCGATAGACCCCAGGGCATTATAAATACAGATGTGCAGTTAACCAGGTACACCCCCACTGTTTTCGACTCAAATTTTCTGTTAAAATAACATAGAAGGGTAATGGAAAACTTTTTACTCTTTGTGTGTAAAATTATGGTAATGCATGGCATGAAGCGGCAAAAAATTAGCTTTCCGTTGGCGTATGCCATGTCACCCTTTAACATTTACTTAAAAAGATATTTGGAGAAAAGTCGCGGCAAATTTCGTTGTGGCTTCTTTATATATTTATTTGCATGTTGTAAGGCACTGACCATTTCATTTTCAGAGGGGGGCTTGGATTTTCACTCGAGCCGGGGGAAATTTTTTCGGATTTATACACTAGGCTACGCAACTTTGTTGATCCAGGCAATTTTCTATGGACAAAGTCGGAGTCAGATTTTATTTTTATCTAACCAGGTGCTGCTCAGAGATTTTTTCGGGGCAAAAATCGAGACCTATTTATGTCTTGGAGTTTTGGTCGCAGTGGATTTTATCGAAGCGGAAAGAATATACGGGCGGAAAGAATTCACTGCTACATATTGATATATAGCTGCGGAACCGTAGCTCTATAGGTCCTTTTATTTTTTTCTGATTTGGCGGACCGCAACTATCAAAAAATTAGCACAAGGACCATAAGAGCTACGGTCCCGCAGCTAATTGATATAAAGCGTATGTCAATTATATTTAAAAAAAAAATTCAATAGCTTGATATGGCCTTATAGCCATATCATTTCTTGTTATATACCTTCTTTATCTTGTACTGTGTGTATTGTTTTGTTTTGTTTAATAACCTGTTTTAAAAATAAAATACTTTAAATTTACGAGTACAATGATGACTCCCACCTCGGTGAGACCTGAGGTCTTAACAAACCAGGTGGGTATAAAAACAGGTAAACTCTTTTATATTTACTTATATTATATTTAGTTTGCAATACTTCAGTTTTATTTAGTTTATTCTGACATACTTATTTTAGTTTTAGTTTTTCTAAACCCCACACCTTTTCCTTATTTCTATGCATTATGTCCTCACCCTGATCTAATTTTTCTGCAACTTTTTGTGTATTATATTTTTTAACAGTCATTGAATATGTGTTGGTGAAGGCTCGTGGGTATGGCTTGAATTTAGTGCCATATGTGCTGCCATACCTACGACCCCCCACCACACAATACCACCTAAAAATTTGATTGGGATAACAATTATTGTAAATTCATAGATTAATATAAATTAAAAAGTCTGAGTGCATGCTCAAAAGAGAGAGAGAGAAAAAAAAAGTAAATAATGATCAAATTTATGAAAATTATTTTAAAGAATCTTATGTGAGTAAAAAAGTATCCGAAATACTAAAGACAGTATATAACTAGTAAATGATTATGTATTTCTCTCTTCATCTTTCCTGTTTATTATATTCCCATGTATATTCTGTGCTTTAGAAGTCTTGTTTATTTTGTAAATACCTAAATACATAAGGTACTGTGTATTTTGTTTCTGTATATGCACATTCAGACAATTGCAACTTATGTCTCTTCAGTGCAATCAAATCAAAACATTTGGAAATCCATATTCCGAAATATGTGTAAATGCTGATAGAGAACAAATTACCCAAATGATCTAAATCAGGGATTGGCACGATTACTTTGAAATGTAATCGATTATTAATCGATTACTTGGCATATTTTTGTGTAATCCATTATTAATCGATTACACATGTATTTCACATGTAATCGATTACAATCGATTACTTTATGTGAAGTAATCGACAATTACTTTCGATTACTTTTGATTACATTTCTTTTTAAAAAAGCATATAATAATATACATAATGCATTGCAAAACATATTTATAAAGCTGAGATTCATAAACATTTGTTCATTGAATTGTCAAAGGGTTACATTTGTTAGGGTTATGCATTTGCAATACTGTTACAATGACAATGTTAATGTTTTGTGCAGGGTTAGGTATGTCTGCCTTTGAATCTTTTACATGAGATCATAACCAATAACTAAATACCGAAGTTACTGTCAATCATAACCAATTGGAAGCTTCCAGTTGGATATGAAATGCCCAATAATTCCAAGAAATCCACACATTTGTCTGTTTGACCAAATATCAAGTGTCTTGCTGATTAAGTTGACCGATTTCAGTTGGTTTCTCAACTCCACTGGACCAGTTCAACCTTCTCGTACACCTGATTTAAGTGTTTAGTAGACAATTGTTTTCTTGATGGAATTTTGGGTCAACGATGTTTATAAGTTTCTTGAAATATGGATTTTCCACCATGGAAAGAGGCGACAAAGTTCCAGCGATCATGTGAACTAATGCTTCATTAATATCTATTTGTTTCTATTCATTTTTTTTTTACATATTTCATTGATTGTCTTGATATAGATTAATTAATTGGGCAAGATTTTATTGGCCACTCTTTTCAGATTTTTGTTGGTGGGATAATTGTTCATTTCTTTGTTTTCTCTGAAAAGGGGGAATAAAAACCTTTTTTGCAAAAAAAAAAAATAGTTTTATTTATAGATATAAAATATGAAAATTTTACTACTAGTTCAATAAATGAAATTGATAATCAATAAATTGTTTTCATAAGGCTTAAATTTGTGTTTAATTGTAAACATATGACAGGTATAGATTACTGCCTGAGGTTAAATTGCAATTAACAATTATATTCTTGTAAAAACATGTTGTCAAAAGGTACATTTCACCCTAATGTCTAAATTGTAAATCATGTCATAAATCATTAAAAGTAAGAAGCTAAATTTAAACAAAAGGTCTGGATATGAGAAGTAAAATAATTTTTGAAATATCATCATAATCATGCAAATTGTTGAATTGCTGTACTATGTCCAGTCTATATATTCATCATGATGATAATCATTTTTCACTCTATGAAATATTTCATTTTGTTAAACATGTTAAGAGCTAAAAGGCAGTTTTTAATTTAATACAATACAACTGGAAAGGGGCTTGTCTGTAAGAAAAAATATGTTTAGCTATCCAAATATATTGGTCAGATATGCAAAAAATTAATCCGTAAATGTTATTTAGACTCTATAAAATTTCAGATCACCACTGCATAGATACAATGATATTTGCTTAATAGTGATCACAAGAAATTCTGGACAGACAAAGTGAAAATTGTATAGAAGACATTTTCAATGTGGGTCCTTTTCTAAAAATTCCAAAATAAAACATACCTTAAAGTGTGTAGTAAAATTACAGGTGGTTTTAAAACTGCCAGATATTGTATTGCAATATATGCACTTTATATTGCTTTAAATTAAAATGTAATCGAAATGTAATCGAAAAGTAATCGATAATTACAGGGGTTTCTGCAGCTGTAATCGATTAAATTACAATTACAAGTAACCGAAAATCAGATCGATTACAGATTACTTTCGATTACTCAGCATTTTGTTATGGATTACAATGGATTACGATTACCCATTACCATTACCCCAACCCTGATCTAAATAGTAATGCCAAAATCAGCTGAGGACAGAGCTATGCTTAGGGGTGATACTACTTAGTTTTGAACAAAATTTTGTTTCATTTTAGATAAATGTAACTCATTTCTCTCTGATCTGTTTTACAAATAATATGCACATGTTTGATACTGTGTTTTGTCACAAGAGATAGAAGTGTCGATATGGCCAAATGGAGGAAGTAAACGGTCCTTGATAAACTGGAGTTTTCTATGTATCGTGTGCGTTTTTGTCACATGTACATTCACTCCATATCCTTTCATTTTTCCTAACAATATCCTCGTCTATCCGGCTTTCGACCTACTAAGCGTCGATTGTGACGTCATAATTTTGGTTGAAATAGCACGTTTAGGTCGAATACTGAAGTGGGTCGAAAATACGATGTTTGGCGATAACTTTTTTATTTGCAATTTTTTTCTAAAAAGGAAGACATATTTAATTCATATTTTATTATTCTTTGGATCCTAGCATTGTCGTTGGCATTCTATACAACTTTGAATATATGGATGGCGGCAAATATGTTCGGGTGTGCATGTCGGGTCATCTTCAGTTTACTGTGCCAGCCCTCATTGTTGTTGTTAGTTCTGTGTTCTTGTGTTCCAAATGGCCTTGTCTCCTTCTAATCACTGCTCAGTCAAGTAGTCAGTAAATGGTTGGGTTAGCTGAGTAATGTCTGCTTGGTCGCGGTCTTCAAGGGTCTGGAACCATGAATAGATACAGCACCTATAGGTATGATGGGCAGAATGGAAGCTTGTGTGATATATTTTAGGTCCTCACGTCATCGTTGTCGCGGTACGGAATAATTTTTTAGCCATTACACATTTTTTCTTTTAATTTCTTCAATTAATTGTTATTCTACTACAATTATTTTTTTAATTTATTATTATAATTAATATCATTTAATTTATTTTTCTTTTTTTATTTATTTATTTATTCTATTTATTTTATTTTTTTTGCAAAATTTTCAGCATCAAAATGTCATTTTTGCATACTATCTGAGTATCTTCTTTTTAGTTTTGTCTACATAAATACATATATAAATTATGGGTAAAAAAATGTGAATTTAATAATTGGCACCCTTTTGATATGCATGCCGTTGAATTATATTGTGAATGAAATAAAAGGGTTTTTTGTCTGGTTACCGTAACGAATATGAAGCTAGGAAATTCTTGTAAATCATCAAACAAAATATACAATTTATTGTCTAGGTAAAATAATACTGACGTCAGACTAGCTTTTTGGAAATACTTGTTTGTTTTTATTTTCCTCTTCAGCACTTTATAGATCTTTCGGTTCTTAGATTCTTGACAGTGCTTGTCGGTAATGAGTTAGACTTCAAGTAATCCTTTACGGTGTTAGTTTCCTTTCCCATCACTTGACATCCCATGAAAGCAAATATGGAGGAGGTTGCAAATTTTAACTGCGGTCACATTCGACATTAAGCTAGCTCTTGATAATATTTCTATAATGCTTCAATGTGAACAAAACATATTTTGATCAGTCAATGAATTTTACATAGCCATGATAGCTGCGAGGGCATGTTTCCCATTGCAAAAATTCACTGTTTCAAGATGAAAATTTTCCTGTGGGCTAGCATAATTTTGGAAATTTTATGGAGACCCACCGCAGGGCTTTATCTTGCAGTCCTTTTTGTCAATGATGACAATAACGTTAGTGTAAAACCACAGGAGTCGGAAATTTATCATTATTTCATATGAAGCCCCACACATTTTGGTAACAAGACGTTCCGGCCCTACAACCAGTCCGTCCTTACCTATCCAGCCCTGTACTTTCCGGCCCTATTCCAATCCGACCCTGTCTGAAAAGACGATCTGGCCCTACGATATTTGTTGTTTTCCAATCGTGTTATTTGCTATATTTTTAAATAAATTAGAATGTTTTAAAAGAAGTTACACATTTATATCAGTTTTATTATTATTATTATCAATTTTGTTTTTTTTGTATTACGTTTTGTGTTTCTTGTTATCATGGTTATTATTATTTTCATTTTTTTTAGCATGTTTAGGTTTTCTTCTTTCATTGGATTTTGATTTCTCATATATTTACATATATATATATTCGTTTTAATTATCACTTGCATTACATTGCAGTATTTTCACAGAAATTTCACCTTATAATGATTGTCTGTCGGTACTTTTAGGCAAATACCACCCAGCAACATGATATATGATATATTTCTATATAATTACTCCTTCTGTGTGAAAAATACATCAATGTTGTTTTAGGGTATCTGTACGTATATTTTCTTTGATTATCATAAGTGGTCCTGGTTAGGTGGTAGTTATAATAATTGAAAAAAAAAAAAAGTTTCTTGTACAACATGAAATACTAAGCTTAGTATGCCTTTGTGGGCATGTGATTATAATACGTCGTTTTCGAGATCCCTTCATTCCCGGAATGACGTAACATCTTTTATGACGTTCCTGGCGTTTTCAGGTTCACTCACATTTCCGGTTTATTGCATTTCCAACACACACAACGTCAATGGGTCTCAGAAAGCCTACCTAATTTGTAAAAAAATACAAAAGGGAATTTTACTTTCCCCATGAAGATGAGTATTTGTTCTGAATGACGGGATTTTTATTTGCACTTTTTTTAAAGATTTGCCATGAAATTGAAGTTCCCTTCCAAACATAAAAAATCTTGTGTTATCCTGCAGACAGTGCAGTCATGTTACTGCGGTTCTTAAATTCAAGCTTCATAATAAAAAAGAATGAAAAAAATACGACTTTTTATACGACCGCAAAAATTTTTGCGGTCGTATATTGGTATGGTGCTGTCGTCGTCGTCGTCGTTGTCGTTGTCGTCGTCTGTAGACACTTTAGTTTTTAGTGTTCGTCATGAACACTTTAGCTATCGGTCCAGCTTGAATTGGATAAAAATAGATGTTGCAGGGCGGGAAACTTTTAAACAGGTTAAAAATCTCCTTATAAAATTGTAAATAATACAGTAAAATTACTGAATAATCTGGAAGAACGTTACATACTATTGTCCTGAAATGGTAAAAATGTTTGAACACAGCTAAAGTGGGAATCGAGGTGCTTAAAGGCTTTAAAGTGATGGCGGATTGAAACTAAAAAGGAGGTGTCGAATTGGCTTGAGTATACAGTACGAGACGTTTATAATACACCCAAACCAATTTCAATTACTACTTCGCTTTTATTAAACTTATTAAATTTCCTGCATTGAGAAATTAAACGATTATCGAGTACATTATTAAAACGAAAA
>MJUU01039237.1:46340-61110 GCA_002080025.1 Modiolus philippinarum
CCATTAATTCTTGAAATATCCCACTTTCTGTAGTCAAAATATCCCATATCCAAGTGTTTTTTGTCCCAAATATCCCATATCCCATTAACAAAAGTAGCAAATATCCCGTATCCCAATTTACCCTAAACAAGCCTCAGCGATGCAAATGTGGTACTTAAGTTTTTCATTGTCATGCTTGAACTGAATTAAAACAACTTTTAGCTCACATGATCCATAGGGTCAGTGCGAGCTTTTCGCATCACTTTGCGTCCGTAGCCGTCCGTCTGTCAACTTTTCACATTTTTCATCTTTTCCGATAGCGCTGAAGCAAATTCAACCAAACTTTTCAGGATTGATATATAGGAGGTCCTCTATAAACATGGCTCATTTAGTTCCGATCCGATAAAGAACATAGCTGTAAACGCGGAACATAATTTTTACATTTGACCCTAAAGGAAAATCATCATTTTCCCCTCCGAAACCAATAAAAAAAAAAACAATCTCTAAAGCCAAAGAAGCAAATTCATTCAAACTTTACAGGAATGATGTATTGAAAAGTCCTTGACAAAGATTGCTCACTTCGGTCTCATGCACTGAAGAGACATAAATTGTCGAAATGCGCATATGCAGAAAATATATTCACAGTAACTTTGGTATTTGGTTATTTGTTACCACCGGGTCGATGCCTCTGCTGGTGGACTATTAGTCCCCGAGGGTATTCACCAGCCCAGTAGTCAGAACTTCGGTGCTGACCCGAAAGCCGATTCAATTTAGAACCTTGCAATGTATAGAATTATGTAGACTTATTGAAAACTAAGGAGTATCTCCCTCATGCAAAGGTTTGTCCTTAGCTGATTTTGGCTTTACATTTAGATCATATTGTGTTTTTGTTCTGTATCAGATTTAAACGTCTTTGAGTTTATGGTCTTCGAAACATTTAGATTCTATCTGCACTGAAGAGACATAAATTGTCAAAATTCGCAAATGCAGAAAACATATTCAGAGAAACTTCGGTATTTAGTTATTCGCTTTGATTCGAAAACATGGCTGGAAGGGTGAAACTTAGTTAACATTGGACATCATCTGCTCTGAACTTTTGAAGTAAAATTAATTAAACTGTAATATTTTGGTTTGATTTGCACTGAAGAGACTTAAGTTGTCGAAATGCACATATGCAGAAACTGAATTAACAGTAACTTCCGTTATTTTGTTATTCAATGACACTATGGTAGGGTTTCTTTGAAGAAGATGAATGTCAGAACTATCTTTCGGACTGGCTGTCACGTTTTTGCACAGGTCGGAAGAAATAAATTTCCAAATGACTTCCGGGGCAAGAGCCAAAATCATACATCCAGGATACATGACAATATAAGGATTGCATAAAGACAGAGACGTAAACCTCGAAAACGGAACAGACAGAACATAATTTAAACGCCACAAAAAATGTAGCACTTAAAGTGTGAACCCCTAAACCAAGGAGTGTCATCAAGTGTCCCGGAAGGGTAAGCATGGCGTGTTTAACATGTGACACCTGTAACACTATAGAGGGTTAATTCCGGTATGAGTCAATCCATTAATATCTCCCGATCTATTGAAATTGTGATGCAGACTTATTGTAACGATCAGTCAAATAGTGATTACAACCATATAACTTTTTGAGTGACGCGGTAACAATGATTGAAATGAGCATACGTCATTTCTGTATATTTTGGTTGCATTTGCGTCATTGGTTTCATTACAGGGAGTATAAAGGTTAGTTTCAGTTTTGGTTGGATGCAATAAAATACATGTAATTAATTTGTGATTTCCGGTTGAGCCAGCTGCGAGGAAAACTCTTATTCATGCAACCAATCGTAAAAAGATATGGATTAAATCTTTCATGGTTTGATACAAATGGGAAACAACAATTTTGGTTTAATGTTTATATGATCTACATACACACATAAATTCTCATGGCCGTAAGGACTCTTTAGGCCTGCTAACATCCCTCGCCATCTTGTCTTATCTGTTGCCACCACTTCAGCTCTCTGACTTGTGGTCCATCAAAACTAGTTCCTTTCACTTTCTACCGTTCTTCTCGTGTGTTTCTTGGGCTCCTAGTTTTCCTCTTTTCTTTCAGGTGTCCAAGTCTGTTATTTGTGTGGTTGTCTCTTTGCGTCCTTTCCATCTTCTCCGGACTTTCATGGTGTTTTATAATGGCATGGACTTAGTCCGTTCATAAAGGTCATCATTAGAGACTTTCTCTGGCTAATAGATGTTGTGTATCCTGCGAAGGCATTTCCGTTTGAATGTGTCTAATCTCTCTTCGTCTGCCTTTATTATTCGCCATGTTTCTGCACGGTATAGTAATACAGATATTATTTTGATGTTGAAGATGGCTTCCATATCTTGGTCAATGCACAAAAGACTGAGCTAGCTAGCCAAAGCCTTCTAGTCATGTCAGATTCAATACCTCAAGTTTTGTCGATAGTAGCACCAAGATACAAGAAGTTCTCCACTTCATAGTTCTCGATGATAATCTTTTGGTTGTTCTTGCAATTTATCTACATTGGCATGGTCTTCTCGTGTTGTTGTTGAGGCTGGTATATTTGCAATCTTTCTGTCTTCTCTAGAAATCTAGAAGTCTATTTGATAATAATAAGGCAAGATCATCAGCATAATCTAGATCTTCAAGTTTGCTTGTAAGCCTACATATGATTCCTCACTTTTTTGTTGTTGGTGTTTCCCATTTTCCAGTCAACAATGACGATAAAAAGAAATCCCGACATGACGTCTTTCTTGACCCCAGATTTTCCCTCGAACCATTTAGGTGCTTTGCCATCCACTAAAACACCGCATTTACTTCCATCAAACATGTTCTTAATGATGGCGATAAACCTTTCTGGCATTCCATAATGTTGGAGTTCTATCCACATTCAGATTTCTGTTGTTTTATGCTATCAAATGCCTTTTTAAAATTTATAAAATTGATGCATATGGGGTATTCCATTCTTGCATTGTTCTAGAATGTTCCTTAATATGTAAACGTGTCCTGTTGTACGTCGTCCACTTCGGATCCCTAAGTTGTTGCTTCCTTTAGTCTATCTATAAGGATCCTAAAGAAAAATCTCGAAGGTACAGACAGGAGAACTATCCCTCTGTAATTGTCACAAAGAGTGAGATCATCTTTCTTAGTTAGTTTGACAATTGAGGAGCGTTTCCATTCGGGAGGTACTTCCTGTCCATCCATGATTCTAATGAAAAGCTTGTAATCAGCAGGCGTTCAGATAAAATTCCAATGCTTTGTTTCACAAGTTCGATTCATGTTGTCAATTCCCAGACTTTTTCATCCTTAAAATTTCTTCTTAAAAGGGGATAAAATTAAAACTACCAAGCCGAGATCCATGAGACAAAAAAAAAACAAAAACAAAAACAGAAAAAAAATAATAAAAATAAAAAAACAAACAACAAAACAAAACAAAACAAAAAACAAAAACAAAAACAAATCAGGTGAAAACCACCGGCAAAGTTGACGACCGCAATGGTCCTGACTTGGCACAGGCTTGTCAAAAAAATGTTTGGTTTTAAGCCGGTTTTGTGGCTAGCCAAACGTCCCCTTCTATTGCAGTAGTGTCCGGTGGCAACTCAACGGCAATTTTCAGTGAAAGGTCCTAGACAGTTAAAAGAAATGATCATCCCAGTAGTAAGTAAAAAAAATCTTTCTGACCGAAACTTCAATTTTTTCAAAATTTGTTTAAGGTATGAGACGGAATGTTTTGAAGCCTTGATTGATAAGGCAGTCACGGAGATAAATATGTCTAATGAGAAAATGTGTGCTAGTTCTCGTGTAAAGCTGTTAATCTTAAGAACTTGACTTCAGTTGCTCCACTTATATGATCTACATATCCACATACTGTGAAACAAATCCCGTAAGCTGAAATAGTACTGTCCATGTTAGAGAAATTGATAATTTTGAAATTCAAATCGCCCCTTTAGTTGCAAATTTTAGTATTGTGATGACCATTGTCGTCAAATTCGAGGTATAACTCCAAAAAGATGTAGATCTGGTGGTTTCTGTCATTTCCTTTACCTCTAGTTCTGGCGGATATATTAATGGGATCCATTTTGCAAAAGATGCATTATTTGAAAGAACATAATCAATATATCTATAAGTGAGATTAAAGGATCTAGCATCTTTTATTTTATGATCTTTTACGAGTCTTTGAAGATTTACGTTGATGTAATATGTGATGGGTTGATAGTTTCGATGGTGGGAGAGGGATCTATTTGACAACATTATGATTATCTTATATTTTCCCCATTGATATTCAGTACGCCCTTAAAGCGTTATTTCCATATCTCAAGTACTTCTCAAGTACTTCTTTATTTTGGTATTAAAAGTGTAACGTCCTGGGATCTTAAACCAGTAGATTTGTTCATTCTGCTGTTACTCATTGTCTTGTAAAATATATAATATATAATATATATTATTAATATAAGTGAATCAATCTGTTTTGAGATGTTGTTTTTTTCTGCTTCCAAGGCTATGTCATCCAACCATTTCCATTTATCAGCCCTTGCTCAAATTTGTTCTTGATCTCCATATCTTTCTCTCTATACAGTTCTCTTTCCCTTCCAGAAATCTTTCAGAGTTTGTTCGGTTGATTTCTGATTTTATTTCTTTCTTTCTTCTTGATATGGCTGTCGTATCATTTCTTACTTGTAAAGTTTCTTATATCCGAGGATTTTTTTTCTGCGCTCTCATTGTAGGCCAATGTTAGTTTCTATTGGTCGTCTATTGAATTCTCATTTTTGCTTAGTGCCTCGAAACGGTTTTCGATGTCAAAGTGGAATGCCTTAAATAAAAGTGGAGATTTAAGTTTCTAAAAATATGCTTTATGTTTTTTTCTTGCATTTTGGATCCTTTTCAGTTTTCATTGTATCTTGCCAACCACGGGCTGATTGTCACTGTCTACACCTGCCCCTCGCATTGTTCTTAAATCTAGCACCAACCGTTTCTAATGATATGATCGATCTGATTCTTATCTCATCCATTTGTTGATTCCCAGGCATATTTATACCAATCAAACAGTTTTCAGTACCCACAGTTCTGCAATCCTTGCTCCATTTTCATTCATGTTACCGATTCCGTTGCATCATCTCTACCATCCTTCATTTGATGTTCAAACCTTTGCTTTTAATTTGCTTCAACCATAATGATGACCTATGGTGCTTTGGGGCTATATCAAACTCTTTCCGTTTTGCTCTTAGAAAGTGTCCTTTTCGTCATCATTGCTATCGTTGATTGGACATTACACACGTGAATAAGTATTTTACAAACTTGGAGAAGAATCCTGTAATTTTAATTCTGTCAATGATGGGGCTCCATGTTATCGGGCTTTCCCTATTGGTTCTGTCTAATATCAGCCTATCCCGCCATGATGTGCGTTATCTGATCCCGAGTAAAGTATTGTTTCCCCAGTCCTTGTCATCACTTTTCCAAAGCCTGTCCAGTGCATTTTACTAACACCCAAGATATTGATGTGTTCCTATGATTTTTCAGTTTTTCCTATTGCATACATGGTTTTTATATTCCAACATTATAATTCAGGTGATTTTTATGAGTAGTTAAGGATGATTTCTGCAACTTCTGACCAATTGCTTCATTGCGGCTTTCACCAGGTTTGGTCATTTGTTTTGGTTCCCATAAAAGGTATGTTTCATCAAGGATCCTGCACGTTACATTGGCAATCAAATGATGAACCTCATGTCTACCTACCTGCTCGGTGTTTGGGAGACCAGCACGGTATAATTTAGGTTTCCTCCCTAGATAGATAATGAGGTGATTAATAGATTCCACAGGACTAAGTTTTTAAATCAGAGATGTCCTTCATCTAGAGAGTTACCGACGAAGATTAATATACCTCCTCAAGCCAACTATTTAACCATAGATGTGGCAAGTTTGATGAGTGTTAGGTCTTGTCCACGAGCAAGTGGGCCTACATACTACATCTATGGGGACCTTGCTGCTCCGAGAACCTCTTATATCAGCCTTGGATACTAGTGCTAGATCTAAGTTACCTTGATTGCCAAAAGGGAGGCTATGAATGAGTCTTTATAGTGTAGAGGCTATGAAAGAGTCTTGGTTGTAGAGGATATCAAAGAGTTTTGGTAATGTAGAGACTCAAAGATTCTTGGTAGTGTAGAGGCTATGTACTGACAAGGAAAGATTTACAATTTCGGTGCTCCTCTTTCACTTAAAAGTTTATATCCATGATCATTCTAGTACCACATACGTTAATATTTAGTGGTAGATAAAACAACAGCAGTAGAATACCAAAGCCAAAGCAGAAAATATAGATCAAAGCCATGTCCGATTTGCAAGTGTCGTATTGAACTATGATGTAATTGTCTACCATACTTTCCCGAAAGGGTGGCCAGTTCTGGGGGTATCCTCCATCCGCTTAATCAAAGCGGTAATTTTGTTTTTCGGTGGGACAGAAACTCAGTTAATTCTTACATTCGAATAAAATCACCTATAGTGATTGATTTTAAGGGAGATGAATCGTTTTTAACTCACCTTGATATGATAGGGTGATCTTTTGCCATCACTTGGCGTCCGACATCCTTACGTTACATCACCTTATTTTCTTAAATATTCTCTGAAATCACTAAGCCAAATTGAACCAAACATCAGCTAAATCATTACTAGGTATCTAGTTTAAAATTTGTAAATTTCTTTGTCAAACAACGTTGTGGTCATTACTAAAAATAAAACATAGGGGTAAATCGCAGTATTTGGCATATACAATCTAACTCGAAAACCGTGACATATATGAAAAATCTGATGGGGAAAAATGATTAGCACGACAAGATCAACCCGGCAATTTTGAAGAAAATCCTATGACCCATCATGGATTTGTTGACCCTTCACCGTTCAGATTTTAAAATACAAAAAATACCGAAATTGCATAAAAACAGTTAATTTAGTTATGCTGTACAAGTGTTTCAAGGAGTAACCTCTCATCAGCAGCACTTGAATCAAATGATATGGAAAGTCATAATCCAAAAGTTGTCCAAAAAGAAATACTCATTACCAAAATATCGAAATAGAAAGCCAAATCAAGTGCCAAGGACATCTACCGAGTGCCATACACGGAATAAAGTTTTGATTATTTAATACAAAATAACTATAACAGATAGAAGTGAAGTTAAAATTGCTAAAATGTTTAACCGATCAAGATCTACCCATATGGAAATTTTGAAGAAAATGCAAGGACCCACAAAGGAGTTATGGCCCTTTATTTGTCAAGTATACCTTTTGTCTTATATTTCAAAAACACTCCGAGATAGAGGTCAAGTTAAAATTGCAAAATATACTCAGTATGCCTTCTTTGGTCCTAATATCAATGATTAAAATTGCAAAAAATACTCAGTATCCTTTCTTTTTCCTATCAGTATGCCTAGGCCTACATTTTATTTAACATGGTCAAGTTGTCCGACCTCTTCCAAGATGACCACCAGCATGAACTTAGTTTATCATTTGACCAAATTGGAAAACATTCTATCTGAAAAAAAGAACTGTTTAGCTAGTTGAGAGCGACCTTGGTCACAATGCTCTTTTAGTTGACCCTTTTGCAAAACTTGTCCCTCAAATCTACATATATCCAACTGGGCAACATAGTTTAACATTGGACCCTTTGGGAAAGCATCTTTTCTTCTAATACAACAATTTAAATTTTATCCAAATTTTGCCACAATAGTCTTTGGTTTGACCCCATTAAAGAAAAGTATGGGGCAAATTCACAATTCATCCAAGATGGCCACCATAGTTTTACAGTGGTACCTATGGTAAAGCATTTAAAGATGTTCTCTGAAACAACTAGAGCATGTCGAAACTGGCGTTGTCGGAAGGGCCCCGCAATTTCGATTCTGAAATTCCATGCAAAAGTAAAATTGAGGTAAGTGTGGATTCACATTCTGTTTGACACAAATGTGTTGATACAGTAATTTGCTGGATACAGTGAATTCTTGAATTTTTACCAAACCATGTCATTTTTCAGCTTCAGACTTACTATCAAATCATTCCAAGTTGATACAAGTATAAAAATCTTATGAAGATATTTTGGTTTATAGTAAAAAGTAAAAGTATTGGCAAACAGGAAGTGGTTGATCAACAAATTTGAAAAACCACTTTTGCAATACAACTCATCATTTCAAAGCTTCAAACCAAATTTCCAATCATTCCCTCCAGTAGAAGCCAAGAAATCTGTGACCAAAATTTACTTTTTAGTAAAAATTCAAAGTCTCAGCAAACAGGAAGTGGATGTCCGACAAACTTGAAAGTTCTTTACACAATACAACTCATCATTTCCAAGCTTTAGACCAAATTTCAAATCATTCCCTTCAGTAGAAGCCAAGAAATCTTTGACGGAAAATTTGGTTTACAGTAAAAATTCAAAGTATCGGTAAACAGGAAGTGGATGTCCGACAAACTTGAAAATTGCTTTCACAATACAACTCATCATTTCCAAGCTTAACAACAAATTCCAAATCGTTCCCTTCAGTAGAAGCCAAGAAATCTTTGACGGAAAATTTGGTTTACAGTAAAAATTCAAAGTATCGGTAAACAGGAAGTGAATGACCGACAAACTTGAAAATTGCTTACACAATACAACTCATCATTTCCAAGCTTCACACCAAATTTCAAATCGGTCCCTTCAGTAGAAGCCAAGAAATCTTTGACGGAAAATTTGGTTTACAGTAAAAATTCAAAGTATCGGTAAACAGGAAGTGGATGTCCGACAAACTTGAAAATTGCTTTCACAATACAACTCATCATTTCCAAGCTTCAGACCAAATTTCAAATCATTCCCACATATAGAAGCCAAGAAATCTGTGACAGAAAAAATTGTTGACGGACAGACAGACGGACAAAGTGAAAACTATAGGGCACCTGCATCTCGATGCGGGGCCCTAAAAAAAAGCCAGCTGAATCCAGATTTGGTCACAATAGTTCTTGGGTTGTTCTATTTAGAAATATGTCTTGTAGATTCAGAAAAAATATGTCTGGTAAGTCTACTCAGCAATTCATCCAAGATGGCCACTGAAGGGGAATTTAGTTTAACACTGTACCTCTTAAGGATTCTCTTATCTTAATATATTAGGCAAATTGAAACCAAAATTGCTCACAATAGACCTAAAACGGGCCCTTTTTAAAAATGTTCAGTCAAGTCCGCAATTCAAAATTGATGCCAATCGAGAGCACAATTAAAAACATTGGGCTAAATAGGAAAGAATTGATAGATTTTCCCTTTTTGAAACGAAAAGCAAATTGGATCCAAACTTGGTCACAATAGTTCTTGGGTGATCCTCTTTTAAAAAAAATTAGTCCATCAAGCCTGCACATTGTTCTAAATGGCCAATAGTAGGGAATTAAGGTCAACATTTGACCTTACGGAAAACACTTTCAAAGATCTCTTTTAAACTATTGGGCCAATTGCAACCAGGCTCGGTAACAATTGTCCTTGGATGGTCTCCGTTTTATACTCATACCTCATCCTGGATTGCGGTAAGCAGGGAACATATTTTAATATGCATACCCTATGGGATATGCATTCAAAGACCTTTTTGTCAAAAGTTAATAGGCCAATTGCAACCAAAAGTTGTCACAATTGTCCTTGGGTGATGCCCTTCAAAGTTTGTAATTTTTATGTTCTTTCCTCAGTGGCTATCACCTTCAAAAAGGGCACCATATCCAAAATGGTTGTCATTAGGAAATATGGTTCACCTTTGAAGTAAATACCATCAAATTTTATTGACATACTGTATTAGACTGTCTATGTCAAACCTGGCTCAGGTGAGCGATGCACGCTCTAAAGAGCCTTTTGTTTACAAAAGCTGTTCTTAGTTGGTCTTGGCTATATTGATAAGACTCACTAGTATACTCATACGACTCTAGAGTGCGGTTTATACTCTGCTAATTTTAATATCTTCTGTGTGGTTGGATGGTTGGTTAAAAAGTCGTTGCTGCTGCTGATAGTGGTATTATTAGATCAGTTGCCTTTGCTACTGCAACCATGGTGATGGTACATCAGTTGTTGAATAATATGGTAGTAATGGTCAGCCTAATGATCATGGCAGTTAAGTATGTTCATGTGGTAGTGAATACTGGGTGTCAATTTCAATAATAGATTTTCTTATTTTTGCTACTCAAGAATGTCTTCATTTGCCCTCAAATTGGTCACACGACTTTTGAGTTGCTCACGGGTTACCTTGCTAAATTCACTATATACTGCTGCTATTGGATCGTGAAGAATAGAAAAAGGGTATGTTTGCTCCTGTTGTGTTGTGGGACGTAGATAGAAACTGTTGTTGCGGGGTGTTTGATGTCCTTAGATTGTGGTGGTGTTTGGCAAAAACGGCGTATCCAAAGTCAAAAAGGTATAATCAGTTAAGCTTCCAGGACTTATAATTATGAAAAACTTCAAACGTTTTGATATTCTTTGATCAATCATTTTAATAATGCATATTTATAAATTCTTTAATGAAATCTTATAAAAACCATATTTAATGTCATCAGGTACAATAGTGCGAACACTTGGACTTTAAAAATATGATTCATATATTGGTGAATATCCTGAAACTCTCAAAGACCCATTATACTTTTTTGGAATTTTTCATAGCAACCGTATCTTTTTGGTCCTAATATCAATGATTAAAGAATAGTCATGATATTCGATTGCAAAAAAAAAAAAAAAAAAAAAAAACAACTACAAAAAACATCATGATAATCATTTTCAATAGCCATATTGCAAATTCTTACCAAAAATAAAGCCTTGTGACGAACAATCGCTACAAGTGTTATAGGTAATTTAATATTGTAAATATTTTAAAAATGCATTTTATTCATTGTTTTATTTTGTGTGGCCTTAATATTATGTTATTTGTTTGGCCTAGTTATGTAAGTTGTTTACAATAAACAATGGTCAAGGTTATTACACCTTAGAACATGTGGAAATTTCTAGAATTTAAATTTAGTTTTTAACACATATACATTTCTAGAAGTTTTCCTTACATAGCCATTTAAGACATGTGATTATCAGTTCCATTCAATGATTTTTCTAGAAAGAATAAATGTATATATATATAAGGTAGCAGAAAAGTGTGAAGTCAGTCAGTTTAATAAATTTATACAGGATTAATTGGTTTATACAGAATTATTACGCACATCTCGACTCAGTTATTGTGAATATATTATCAACTATTTAGGGGGATTATAAGGAATATTCATTTGGACATTTATTAGTGGACTTCAGTGGACTATTAATTTGGATATTCACTTGGACTTCATTATTGTCAGATAAGTCACATATTGTATACTTTATTTGTAAAATTATTATTTTTCGTCTTATTAAAAATTAATTTTGAGCCAATTTTGTTTTATCATTGCTGACTTCAATTTACATTAATTTATTGGTCATTTCTATCACATAACACAAGCAAGCGGTAAACTCAACGCAAGCAACGAACAGTTACCGCAAGTAAACAGTACGGCGCATATACCTTTCCAATTCAACAATAGAATACTGTATTCACCGCAAGGTTGCGGCGATGATTTTACCATGCGAATGAAGTATGCCGTAAGCATGTGGCAAGTATTATGCAAATAAGCTTCTGGCGATGTTTCCGCATAGCCTCATAGGTTTTGGCGAGCATTCTGCGAATACTGAAATAATCTTCTGGCTCACATACAGCGAACAAAGAATTTAAGCCATTGTTACATATTTCAAATATCCTGTTGGCTTTATTGTACACGTCACACAATATATATGAGTACATGAAATATTTTTTGTGTTGCATTTGAGAAAAATGGAGTAATAAAAGCTAGCCTAATAGTGACTGAATTTTTTAAAAGTTTAAAAATATAAGCTGAACTTATTGAATGAACTTCAACTGATAACATTCTAATTCAAATTTTATAAAAATAGTATAGCTCTAAATATATTTTATATGAGCATTGGAAAAGAGTGAGGGTAAAATTTAACTGAATTCTTATTTAAATGACTATATTATAAGAGCTAAAAATTTCAGTGACTGACTTTTAACAACATTTTGTTTATAAACTGTAAATGACATAACATAACATATTTTGTTGTACAACCACATGAGTATTATGGGTTTGACAAACATACAAACAAGCATTACAGCACAAATAACAAAATTTCTTTTGCACAATAAACAGTTTATGCAGGATAACACTATACTTCTAATAACAAACGATCACAATAACACGAAGAAGTCAAATTAAAATTAGCCTGTGTTAAAAAGATGCTTTTGAAGAAAGTCACCAATTGAATCCAATATAACAGGATCTTCCGTGGACATTACCATTTTCATTCCAATGGTTAAATGTTGGTTTTTTAACTAGTGAAAATATCTTTTGTCTGTCACCATCAAATTTTTTGCACGATATCAAAAATGTTGTTCATCTTCTATTGTCTTACAAGAATTACATAAACGGAGATTTCTAGGAATTGGTGGTCTTTTATGACGACCAGGTTCAATTTTTAATGAGTGACAGCTTGCTCTAAATCTACAAATTGCTGATCGCTTTTTAAGATTTTTTTTATGATACACAGATATTGTTCTATTTTTAAGTTTGTTTTGAATAGTTTGTAATTTTGTATTTTATTTTTCATCTATTTCTAAATGCCATTTGGAATTAAATGTAATGATTTTGCATAACTTCTGAAATGCTCCCGAATATGAAGTCAGAGTCATAATTTGATGGATTTAACCATGTATATTGAAATCCGTGGTGACACAATATATTTTTAACACAGGTTAACCAGTTTGATGGTACATGTTGTTGAAGTTCTTATTGATAAGCTTCCCATACAAGTGTCCTGCAATTACTGTTAGCTATTCTTAGTCAAAACTGTATAATACTGAGCTCTATGTACAATTGCAACGGGATTCTACCAAGGTCACCCAATGCAGCACCAGTTGAGGAGTTTTTACTAAGACCAAGAAGAGATTTAAAAACTTATTATGCGAGTTTTCTATTAAGGTATTTTTTGAGTCTCCCCACACTTCACTACTATAAATTAAAATTGGCTTAACTAAGGTATCAAACAGTTTAAGCATCAAAGTAATTAGGGTAATTTACACTCTTTTGGACTTTGAATAATGCTTTACGAGCTTTAAGTGCTAGTTCCTAGAGCTTTAAGTGCTAGTGCTAGAGCTTTAAGTGCTAGCAGTTGTGAATAATCCAGACGATACATGTTTTATTCCTAAATAATAGTAAGAACAAGAATTTTCTACTGACTTCCCTCCAACTAAGAATTGCTGGGTACATTTTTTCCAAGTCATGCAAGTTTTTGTAAAACTTACAACATTGGATTTTTTAAGGTTTACAGTTAAATGCCATTTATCACGATAACATTTTAAATTACACATCTATACATAACCAGAATATATATATATATCTGCATCAACTGACCAAAGATGATTGATATGCCACATGTAGTTTCTCAGATACCAACCAATACGCAAACTTTAACCTGAGTCATTGAAATAGGTCAGAGTGACCCAATTATCAACTGAAGCAAGATCACTCTCCATGACGCATCCACTGATGTGCCACATGTAGTATCTCTATATATGAACCTTAATGCAAACTTAAACCTGAATCATTGAAGCGTAAAATGAAGGTCAGAGTGACCCAATTATCATCTAAAGCATCACTCTGCAAGACGCATCCACTGACAAAAGATGATTGATGTGCCACATGTAGTTTCTCAGATATGAACCTTTACACAAACTTTAACCTGAGGTGGGACAAACGGATGGATGGACGAGCAATGCTGTATCCCCTCCCCAACTCTGTTGGGCGAAGGGATAATAAAATCAGTTTTCGGGCCAGCACTTAAGTACTGGCTACTGGGTTGGTGAATACCCTCGGGGACTAACAGTCCACCAGCAGTGGCTTTTTGGTGAATATTTTCTAGCAAATACAATACAATAGACTGTATTTCCAATCAAGGAGCCCTTATACAGGCAGTATAATTACAAAAGTATCAAAACAAACAAAGAAAAAAATATTGATTTACATTGATTTGTGATCAAATATATCTTTATCAATTCCTATCAATCATGTCAATAATTAAAATTGATATAGTAAGACTGCAAAAATCTTTAATTCTAAATTAAATCTATATTGGCCATTCCTATACATTTTCAATAACAACCTTTAGTATGGGTCCAAAAAAGGTGAGCTAGGTGATTGCAATCTATGATTTATCTTTTTCATTATAAATGTTTAAACTAGAGGTACTGTGGTCCACTGGGCCACAAATGAATACCCCCGCATGCCAAATATAATAAGAAGTTTAAATAAAAGGCTGATCTTTAAAATCAACTGCGTCTTTTAATGTTATTCAAAAAGCTTAATTTAGGCTAAGTATCAACATACCAATGTATCGGTAAACAGGAAGTAGTAGCGCAACAAACCTGAAAATAGCTTACACGGTACAACTCATCATCATGAAGCTCCAGACCAAATATGAAATCATTTCCACTTTTGGAAGAAGAGAAAACTTTGATGAAAAATTTTCATTAGTAGTGGTATATGAAACTAAGTATTAATGTATCTGCAAACAGGAAGTAGTAGCGCCACAAACTTGAAAATAGCTTACACGGTACAACTCATCATTATGACAGTTGAGAATAAATATTAAATCATTTCCACATACAGAAGCAAAGAAAACTTTGACGAAAATTTTCATTAGTAGTGGTATATATAACTAAG